>HE671626.1:185262-238640 GCA_000313835.2 Heliconius melpomene melpomene
CCACTGAATTCTGCTTGACAAGCCGTTTCATTTGATACCCGTATTGATAGGATTGAAAAAACTAACTTGTCCGCCATCTTGTAGTGGCGGCCATCTTGGATTTTGATTTTGTATAATCCACTGAATTCTACTTGACAAGCCCTTTCATTTGATATCCATATTGATGGGATTGAAAAAAACTAAGTTGTCCGCCATCTTGTAGCGGCGGCCATCTTGGATTCACAATAATATTGAATATGGATAATTGTATTGTCACCAGAATCAAAGGCGTATACCAAATTTCAGATCAATCGGTTAACGGGAAGAGGGTTAAATTTCAATTACTAAATTTGACCCAAACAAACAAACAAACGGGGTGAGCTAAATAAAACCGTTTAATATATCATAAATAATATGTAAATTTTTCTACGCCAGACATTGTTTGAAATTGAAATTTTGAAAGAAATTTGAAATTTTGAGTTATTCATAATTAATCTTATAATTTCCTTTATATCATCAAGAACATTTTTTAACTTTTTTTTCTGCTTTGTCACGTATATTTTCCCTTCTTGGTTAATGATATCTTTTATTTATCTTTTATTTTTAATAAATTGCTTACAACAAAAGAATATTAGGCTTAGGATAAGCAATTGACGTTACACCTACACTACATATATATGAACACTCGTAAAAATGCAAAGTTTAGGTTAGACCTTGGAAACTTATACTTTGGAATTTATTTCAATTTGAAATGTTCTAGTTTGTGATCGACAGCCATGAATACATTTTCCGTGGTGCAAGGATTTCCTGAAATAATAAAAAAAAAACATTTTTTCAGCATCACACTTCTTGTCACGAGATAATAGAATTAACTTATTAATTTCATTGTTTGTTGTTGTACGTACATAGAAGATATGTGAGAAAATCTCTTATTGAGGGCATTTATTAATTTTATAGAACCTTAAGCCAGGATTATAAAAAGATGGTTTTTTGGCCATTTTTATTTAACTAAGTCAAGAAGAAAATTGTCATGTGTTTTTCTAAAATTACCGAAATACACGTGAGATAGCTTTGGGACTTTAGCGAAGCGGAGGCGGATACTTGCTTTTCATATACGACCCACTTCATCCAAGTAAAAGCGTATT
This sequence comes from Heliconius melpomene melpomene, assembly GCA_000313835.2. Lineage (NCBI taxonomy): Eukaryota > Metazoa > Arthropoda > Insecta > Lepidoptera > Nymphalidae > Heliconius > Heliconius melpomene. The sequence goes on from HE671626.1 coordinate 186,387, forward strand.
ACATTATGTCTGGAACTTTCTATTACATAAAGTTGAAATGAGAATGCACAGAATTAAATAATTTGATATATTCTTAATTATAACTATGAGATTTCATTGGAAAATAATCAGATTTTTAAGCATTTAACTGCAGAGTTTCAACATTTCAAAATGCAAGAAAAAATATAATTCTCATCATAAAAAAATCTCAATAAATACGCACAACATATGCATAAATGCGTAAACGTCCTAATTACATACTTAATTACGTACTATTGAGTAAATAAAACGAAAAAAAAAATATTTTACCAATTTTAATCCATTTGTCTTCGTATCCTGCGTCCAGACGGGCCAACCTCACAGCTTCTCGTAAAGCGTGGGTAATGACTACTGCTAGGCACAGTGCTGGTTCCCCCGTTGCTATAAGTTTACGCAGCCATATATATAATCATTTAAATAATATAATCATTTAATTAAAAACATAATAATGAAAATAATAATTATTTTATAGTATTGTTTTAATTCGTCACCCTATTATTTTATGTTATAAGTACCTTTAGATTGTAAAACACCAAATTTGTTATCTGAATTTCTGCGGAAGTAAACTCTAAAATCAGCTGGTATATCTTTAATCCCGGGTGGCTTGTAAGTCCACGTACGGTCTGTCAGTAGTCTTCCAGTAGTTTTGTCATAAATGATTTTTTCGGATGTCCAATATCCTAGACCCATTACAAATGCTCCCTCTATCTGGAAAAATAATATTAGTGTGTGTTTCAGTCTGTCTGAGTTTAATATTGTAGTCATTTAAACATTTTTTAAAGAAGAGATTCTTTAAAATGAGAGAGTGGAGGGTTAACTCAACCACAACTCCACTTATAATTAGTCGAAGTAAAATAAATATTAAACTTTTCACCTGAGCAATATCAATTTCGGGATTCAAACTTCGTCCAGTATCTTCCAGTAAATCGACTCTAATTATATCATAATTCCCAGTTAGAATGTCAACTTCCACTTCCATTATAACTACCCCATATATAAGGTAGGGTTTTACAGGTTCATTTAAAGAAAACATATATGACGCCTGCAAATCAATTCCTAAGTAATAAGCTTTTTTAATAATATCTTCCCATTTAGCATTATTTAGTTCCTTTTTCACTGGACTTAACCTATCATTTAAAATTTCACAAGCTTTTACAGTGGCATACGCAACACATTCGCTTCCAATACTACCTCCTGTGGCCATAGAATTTGGTGATGTAAGACTAGAACTGGGTTTGACGATTATTTTTTCCATTGGAATTCCTAAAATGTAAGCACATACTTGTGCTACTTTTGTATTAATTCCTTGTCCCATTTCAGTACCACCATGAGTTATGGCAACCGAGCCATCAGCTTGGTAAATTGACACTATGCAATTATAGGGACCTAAATAAAATAGGTCGTAAGTCATTGGTAATATTCTCATAGCTCGCTTTCTCCAACGATTGTTTTTATTAAAATCTCCGATATGTTGTTGTCTTTGGTCATAGTCAGAATTCTTTTTTAATTCGTCTATTAATTCTGGAATGGGATTATTCTCCTTTGTCATATTTTGTAAACGTACTTCTAATGGATCTTTGCCTACATCGTGTGCTATTCTTTCCATCACATATTCAGTCATTGCGATACCCTCAGAGGAAGCTAAAATTATTAATATTAATTTTTCAAACATTTCTTTATGTAATAAAAAATTGGTTGCCGTGCTATTTTTCTTATGTAGGAGACGCAAGAATATCCGAAAAAATACGAAAACTAACTCAAATATTCGTTTTACCTTGTCTGAAGTAACGTTACCTGGAGCCCTGCACCAAGTTGTTGACGGAATATCAGTTAGTACGCTGTAAGCTTCTATATGCCATCGTTTAGAATTATAACAATTGTGCATGTGGTTTAATGTCATCAGTGTGGTAGTCTCGTTCTTTGAGCAACCGTTGTCTTGATAGTATTTGTTTTTTAAGTATTGAATTTCGCCTTGTTTGTTTACACCAAACTATAAAGTTAATACAATTAGTATAGTTATTTTACTGTTACAAAAAAAATTAACACGAAAATTATTTAAAATCACATTTTAAAATATAAAATGTAACTTATAAAATATAGATATAAAAATGAAATGACATACTTCTAAATTACAGTACGTTGGAGCTCTTTTTCCAACGATCTTCATATTGGTTTGTAAAGGTAGTACAAACCTACAAGATTTTCCTTGTAAATATGATACCATCGCTGCAGCGCAAGCAATTTGTGTTGATCTAGTTATTTTTCCTCCATATGCACCTCCAACTCTACGGACTATTACGTTTACGCTGAAATTATTCATATGTGATTTTTTTTGTAAACAACTTAAGATTAGTAAAGCTATATTATAAAATAATCAGCTTCACGCTGTATCCCGCACACAGCAGAGGGAACCTCGTGTTAAGACTCTCCGTTCCTCTACTTTCCACCGAATTCTCATATTGCATTTTAAAGTGTGCTAAAAGTGTAGTGAAATAATACTCATATTTTTACTTAAAATTTGTCACTATAGACACTTTACCTATTTACAGGAATATTTAAACATTCAGCAATAGCAACATTAGTTAAGTCAATCCATTGAGTTGAAGCATAAACGTCAAATCCGTCTTCAGTTGGTTTTACTACACAAGTTTGTGGTTCCATGGAGTAGTGATACTGTGTATCAAATGATATTTCATCTTTTATTACCATTTCGATATCGTTTCCCGTTTCAGTAGGCTCTATTACTTTATCTGTATTTATTCTTTGATTTTCTGATGACGCTAACACATCTTGTACGTTTAATAGAGGTATTTTCTTTGAAATCGACCTATAATTTATGTTAACAAGCTTAGCAGCATTGCTTGCTACCTTTTCTTTGTTAGCTACAATTATACCTACAGGTTGACCATAAAATTTTACTTCCCTAGAACACAAAATTTCTTCTATGGATGAAATAAGTGGAATATTAATTGGTGTGAAGTTATTAGCGCCAGGTATGTCTTTGGCAGAGTAAAATTCGATAACGCCGGGCACTTTCTGTAACCAGAATAATCATTGAGAATTCCTCATATAAAATCCTAATATTATGATCGTATTTTATTTTTAAATGAGCATGAAAGAAATTTCAATTAAACAAACAAAAATAATATAGAAAGTTTACCATGGCATCTGTAGTATCAAATTCTTCAATAATACTACCAGCGTTTACATCAGCCGTGACAAATGCACCGAAAACTTCATCTATTTGCGCTGGTAAATCATTTGCAAAAGTGGCTTCGCCGCTACATTGCGCTAACGCTTCTAGTTTTGGAATTGGCTTATTTAGTGGCCAAACACTTTTATCTGTATCATACTTTTGGAGGCTCTTTGATATGTGACGTTTAATAACCTCTCCTCCAGATCGATATTTTTTATCTAATTTGTCATCAGGACATAGTTTTAAAATAGCCTGAAATTTTTCAAATATATTACTGATTCAACATTTAAATAACAGACAGATTTAAAAAACATGATATACACGAGCAGAGACAAATATCTGCCAAATCTTTGTTTGCAGAATTTTTATACGAAAATAAAATAATACCTCTTGATAAACAGTAAATTCACCTTATAATATAGAGCCAAAGCTAATATTTTTCTATATTCTGGAGATGGTTCAGGTGATGCTTCATCAGGATTAATCTCTGACGATAAAGTTTTGAGAGCTAATTGTAATGCATCATCTGTGAAAGGATCCTTGTTAATCAAGGCTTGTTCAGTTTTAGTTGCATGTATAAATTTTGGACTTATATTGCCATAAACTATTGACATTTTTTCTAGTACTTGCTCATTTTGCTTAAATTTGAAAAGAAATCCTGCGTTGATAATTGCATGGGCGTTTTGTGATCTAGGCATTATCTGCAGAATAGATATTTTTTATCGCACAATAAAAATATAAAGAAAAATACTTTAAATTGGTCTATCACTAACCTTATAAGTTTTGACCATACAGCAATGTGATAAAGGTGGTAAGCTTATACTCGTAATAATTTTATTTTTCATATCAAATTTTAAAAAATCTACCAGATTTATAGTCTGATATTTTTTGGCCGCCGTAGCTGAAATTAATCAGAGAGATATTAAATCATAGAATTATTAACAATCAAGTGAACCTGAGTGAACACAGAATTCGGATCTCCCATTATTTTGTCGGTGAAGTCGAAAACGAAGCTTTTCTTAATAATTATCTTGGAGATGATGTTACAAAACTTCAATCTCTACTTATCGCCTGGATTCGAGATTCAAATGATGTATTGAGTGGAGGAACCTAACAACTTGATTAGTTTTACCACAGCGAAGAAATGAAAAAAATGATTTCTCTAGTGTGACTAGACGCGGTGTCAACTGTGCCATGATGGCCTCATCATTCAATGTTTTAAAAACTTAGGATTTTTTTTATTACCTATTTTCCTACGTAAATACATAAAATCGACCAAGTAATTGAATACAAACATGTGTATTTACTTCAAGTTATTACTTCATTAGCAAGTACTTTAAAAATTGACTATTTGTTGTGAGATTCGCATACCCACGCGCTATTCCTATAGTGCGTGGGTATTCGAGTCTTGTAACGTTTGAACAGCGCGTCATACATCTTTGATTTTTTACTTAGTATGCTTAGTTACAAAAAAATATATATATGTCATTATGGACATAATTATACTGTTATTTTTATTTAACAAAAACAACGTTATAAATATGAACTGATCATAAATACGTTATTATTATAAACATATTGTCACAGGGGAACTGCGTGTAGTTGGAATCGTTATGGTAATTGAGTGCCTTCATATTAGATTTTTCTTGCTTACGCATATAACTGGTAAATGCTGGTTAAAGGATAATGCTAAAAAAAAGAAATATTTTAACCTTAAAATAAGCTTTCGTATGCACGTAAGTATGCCTATAAATACAATAAATACAATAAGTAACTACTATAAATACAATAACTATCTTAGGCTTAAAATGTAAGGTAAACTTCTTGTTCAAACTTTACCGATAGTTATCATCGCTCCAACAGTTTCGAAAAGTAGGAAAAGGTCAGATGGAAATTCATTATTCGTGTATTTCAGGTACAAATTTCCACCAATTGTGCCAATCTGAAATATATAAATAATATAAGCAAATAACCGAACACTTTATTTAAAGTAAGAATTTTTGATAATATAAAAAGTTCTATTCCATGAAAATAATAGATAGTCAACTCAACCGTCAATTAATTTTAGTTTCTAATTTCATGCATCTTTTAGTATCAAGTACAATGGACGACGATCCTGTCCTGCTAACTTTAACATTTAAATAAAAGAAAAGAAAGAATAGGATAACATGATATAAAGATAACATGACATGACAACATGAGTTATTGTTTTTCCAGTACTCATATACTATCACGCAGGGTACTTTATCTGCTTTATACTGTTATCTTTGTATACTTACTTGTACAGGTTTGTTACCTACTAACACTGACAAATGTCAGTGTTAGAATTCCGCATATAATAGCTTGTATCTTTATTACATTAATTATTCTTCTGATAACCTTTTAGTCTTATTTGGTCCTATATGGTATATTTTAAAGCAGAAGAGTTCGTTTGGTTTGTCTTTCATAGAACTATGTACTTGGTTGGAATTCAATTGACTATTTAGCACAAAAAAATATTTTCCTGTTTAAAAGTCAATTTATGAAGATAAGCTTCGATTAAACCCGTTGTAGCTGCAGTCAAAACTTTTACTTACATTTCTAACTGGAATGTGTGCTACAAGATCCATGTGATTGTAAAATTCCTTTAAATAGCTAAAATCTTCGTTTCCTGATGATAATTTAAGAAATACTTCCATCATTTCGGATAATGGCATTCCCGCTCCCACTATCAGGTTAACGTCTATTATGTATCCTTTAATATCGGTCACATTGAAAATATCTATTACATTTTTCGGATATCCTGTTATATGATAAACTCCTAAAATTAAATGTATTATCAAAACCAAATTGTCCAAGTATTCATAGTTCATAAATTTAATATACAATATAAGATAAAGCAATTTTGTTTCGAGTATAAATATTTACTATTTTCTGACTTGACCCTCGTAAGTAATGATTTTTCGATAAAATATGCGTAAGGCTTTTCAAATAAAATATTGAAAATATTACAAAGATATTTAATATAGTATTTTTTTAAATTAGTCACATTACCTTGTCCTGTATTACCAGCCACTAGTTTATAATCAGAGCATTCAGCTATAGCTTTAAATACGTCTTCTAAGTTATATACTTTAAACCATTTATGTTGGCTTCCTTCTAAAGTAATCATTTTATTATTTTCTTTCTCCAAAACGCACCAATCGTTTCTTACATCTATATTAAAAGATTCTTTTCTTTTATGTTTACATGCTTGGTTACATTTGATGCCGCAAGTTTTAAATACTCCTAAGTCTTCTATATCTTGAAGTTTTTTTAGCAAACACTCATCAGCATCAGAGGCAAGACTTTTGAACGCTTCAGCTATCGGTCTGTAGCCTGTACATCTGCACATGTTACTGGCGAATGAGTTTTCAATTTCCTCCATGTTCATTTTTTTGTTTTTTGAAGTGTATAAACTGCAATTAAATGATAGATATCTTATAAATATTATCATTTATAATCAATGATTACTGATTGATAATCAAATAGTAGGAAGCGAATCCAGTCAGAAGAAAAAGGCCAGTCGTGGCGCAAAGTGTGACTTTATATTAAAATAGACTGGTTGTGGGTTCGATTCCCACGAGGAGATGAAATATTTATAGTAATTTACATTTCTAATATCTTCGCTCTGGTAAGCGCAGTTGAGATCCACACAATGTCTCGAATATTAGGCGGAAAATGGAGAAAGGTACTTTGTTAATGGGGGACGATGTCTCTTAATACTAGATTCCCAAGTTCCCATAGCGCATTATTGTTTGTAATATTTAGTTTTGCATTTTTATATACATACTAAATATGCATAAATGGTAAATGGTATACAGTTTTTTAACATTTCTAAAGTGATTTTACACATTTTGGAAAGAAAAATGTTGATTTAAAAAAAGTATAAAAAGTAAATACTGTTTTGCTAAAAATTATGTTACCTATACATATTCATAACCCATCCTGGCGTACAATAGCCACACTGGGTGCCATTAAACTTGGCTAATCTGGTTTGTATATCGTGATAGCCTATTGTTCTATTCCCAATTCCTTCTACAGTCGTTATCTCCCAACCATGACATGAGAAAATTGATACGAGACACTGTAAAGCAAATAATTATAATTTTAAGATATTTTATAATATTATACAATTTGTCGACAAATAACTTATGTACCTAAGTCTTAACTAAATATAATAAAATATTTGAAATTAATTTGTAAATAATTACAAAAATGTCTGAATTTTTTCAACCTTATAATGATATCAATTAATTTGTCGGGCCATTTGCGGGGCAGAGGCACAACGGCATGCAGAGGCAATTCCGCCACTCAACTTGCATTACCTCTAGAATTCAGCGGAAAATGGGGAACGAAGTGTCTTAACTCTAGGCTCCATCTGCATACCAATGCCAAGCAAGCTGTCAATATATTATGTAAATAATCTGCATTTTGAAATAAAATCATATTTTATATTATTTGTGTACATACAGCACATTTGTCATTTCAAGCTGTAATGATTTAGACAATTATTTTGCAGGAAGTAATTATGACAATTTTAGTGTTAATCTTCGTTTATCATCTTTGCTGTACCTATATTATTTTATATTAAATACTACTTTTAAACGTCTTTAACTTTTTTCAAGAATAGTGTTAAAGAGTTAATATAGGGCATATCTTATTTTGATTTGAGAGCCAATAATTATTCATTACCATCTAGACTTACCCCCCCTACGCTTGGGGGATTTTTTTCATATCCTCCACATTTTCATATCCTCACTCTGATAAGAAGCCAAAGCTCGCTTTAGAGTTTCACCACTCAACGCAATGCCTCGAGAGTTTACCAGAAAATGGGGAACGGAAATGTTTAAATGGAAACGGAGTATTTCTTCACTGGGCTTCCAGTTGCCACTTCCAGTACTTATCGTATACAGTGTGAATCCAAATATATATTAAATACTTACCGAGTTAACAGAGAAGGTCTTGACCTCATTGTTTGGTGGTAAGGCGGCTTGAACAGAAACTATGCAGGCTCCGCATCCTCCTTCTTGGCACATGGCCTTGGTCCCTCGAAGATCTGCTACCGTTCTTATGAATTCGTTTAATGATACATCCGGCCCGTACTTTCCATCAGCTGTAATGAAATTTTTAATAGTTATATAGCAAATCTACATAACATCTTTTTAGTTTTATATTTTAAAAATAGCTTGTAAAGTTGAAGTTTTCTAGTCTCAAGGTAATAGATATGTAAGTAAAATAAGGAAAATAATCTTAAATATAAACATTTTAGTAATTTTAATTATTCTTTTCCTGCTTATATTTATAATTTCAATTAAGAATATCAAGTGGTAAATTGTTAAGTTTTATATGGAGTTATTATTAGTTTATGTAAATAATCTACCTTATAATTATAATTTGGATAGATAGTTTACATTACAATTTTTTCGTGAAACATGCTATTTAGCTGTGTCGACTAACACAAATAAGACTTATATTGCCCGTTTTAGTTTATTATAAAATCTTATTTAATATTTCATATTACAAAAAATTAAGAAGCAAGCATAGCATAAAATAAAAAAAGATTCACACGGTAGGTAGAGGGAACTCAGAGTTAAGGCATTCTGTTCCCTAGTTTTCAGTCGAATTCTAGAGGCATTGCGGGTTGAGTGGTGGAACTTAACGCCGTGCTTTACCTTGTTGTGAGAGCGAAGAAATGAAAATATAAACTTAAATAAATATTCCATTTCCTTGTGTGCAGCTCGAACCCACAACCAGCCGCGTTTGAACTTATTAATACATTAAACAAAGTATTAAAAAAAAATTTTTCGTAAGCTAAACTTACCTTCGTACTGGGTTCCGTTTATTTTAAAAACTATTTTAGACATTTTTTTCAGCAATTACTAACGTCTTTCTATTATAGAAGTAGAAAGAATATCCAATATTAATTTTTATTATGATTATTTTGATTAAACTTTGTCACTCAATCCATCTTCACGTACTTTGTACATCTATTTGTGTGACCTCCCGTACTTATAACGACGCTGACTCTTATAATTATATATTTCGGACGTTCTAAACGGCTATTACTATTATAAGGGTATGTTTGCACTAGGTTTTATATATTTTATTTTAGTTTTAAATATATTTTATCTTTTAAAAGATTGTTTTCTATGTTTTTATTTCAACTTTTATCTTGAGAGAGATAATAATTTTAAAGTAGTGTTTAAGGTGTGTTATTTATAAAGTGGGCAAAATTGGGCGGAGCGTGGAGAACGGAGTGTTTTAACACTAAGTTTCCTTCGTTATCCTTATTATAATTGGAAATTGCGGGATACAGAAAATAAAAAGAGCTATTAAATTTGAAATAGTTTTTATTATTTTCTTTTATTGAAATTAATCATCTATATAAAATCATGCTTAAAACAGAGGCGAGAGAGGACATTTTCAGGTTTTTAAAATATAAAAATCGTGTGTAATACGTACACGTATTATTTCTTTAAAATAAACGGAAAAAAAATTATATGTATATTAAGAATGTATTAACTTAATTCAAATTAGATAATTTTAAATTCTACAAAAAAGCAACGCCAGGAACTTAAATGTAATAATTAATATACAATATATACATAATAAATACTATTTTAATACGAAATGTTCAATTTTGTGATCCAGAGCCATAAATATATTTTCCACAGTACATGGTATACCTAAAACAAAGTAAAAAAATATTTAACTGAATATGCTCCTCAACGCATTTGTATTAAATTAAGTTTAATTGTTTTCTGTTTAATTTGTGTCCATATAATATATTTTTACCAGTTATGGATTCGGTTCCCACACCAGGAAATGAATAATTTAATATTTTCTTTTACTTTGTCAAGTAACGCAAACCACCACCACCACCGGAGTGTTTTAACACTAGGTTCTCAAGTTCCCTCTACCTACCCCTCTATATGCAGAGATAAAAAATACCACGTTATAACAATAATATTATAAATATACAGCTATTTTTAAATAAATTATATAACATTTATCATTAAGTAAGGTAGTCAATACTAATTATTCATACCAATTTCGACCCACTGGTCCGAATAACCCGCGTCCATTCGTCCGGAGCGGATTGCCTCTCGGAACGCGTGCAGCACAACTGTAACCAAGCAGAGCGCTGGCTCGCCGGTGCCTGGTGAACGAATCAATGGAATTGAACACAGCATCCCTCGAGATGAATACTCGATATCTACATATATGGTTTCACTGTTTCATAGGTATTTGGATGTAAATTTTCTTCTATTTTTTATATAATTTGTGGTCCTTGTGGTACAGATGGACAGTATCTGGGTGAACACGGTAGTTGTGAATTTTGTTCCAATTCAGGGAAATTAATTATTGTAATTTCTGCAGGATTTAAGTTAAGTTCCGCCACTCAACACACAATGACACAAATTCCAATTTTGAGTTACTTGATGATTTTAAAAAAATATATGAACTTTTTATTATGAGCAATGTTTGTATGTAACCTTAAAATTATTTTAATAATAAAAAATATATATTTTTATAAATGGAAACTAGGGAAATTTTACTAAGGTCTTTATATTTTGAAACATGAATATTTTATTAATAAACGTAATAAGTTAACCTTTATACGTATAAAATTATGCATATTATATGTAAATGCACTATGTAATAATAAATAATATTCTAACAAAATAATAAGTTAAATAATTTTTTTTAGCTCCACGCTGAATTCCGTAAACAGCAGGGTATTCAGAGGGAAGCTGGGAAACAGGTGTCAAGACACTTCGTTTCCATTAAGATACTTCCTTTTCCCACTTTCCACCGAATTACAGAGGCATGGTGTGTTGAGTAGTGGAACTCAACGCCGCTATTTGCCTCGTTAAACCAAACCAACCGTAACCAAATTTATTTATAAATAATATTAAAAATAAGAAAATGAAATTTAATTAATTTTCTTGTTTTTCACAGACGTAGAGTTACCTTTAGATTGCAGCACACCAAACTCATTGCCAGCTTTTCTTCGAAAATATATCCTCATATCTGCTGGAATATCTTTCATTCCAGGTGGCTTATAATTCCAAGTGCGATTGGTTAACAATGCACCTGTATTTTGGTCATAAACAAGATTCTCTGAAGTCCAATAACCTAGTCCCATTATAAACGCACCTTCGATCTAAATATATAAAGTTAAATTTGTTTTTTAGCTTTCCCCTTTTCCACTTTTATTTCTAAATGACTTTTTCTTAAGTATAGGTAGTAATTTTATGCAGCTTTTATTTATTCAAGTAAATGAAGTACCTTAATTAACGTATATATGCAAAAAAAGTATTATAAAGATATTATAAAAAAGGCATTATAAAAAAGGCAAGTGTCGTTCCAATTCTCAATTTTTTCACAGGCTTACCGTACCGTACTTTAGTATTTTAATCAATTATTAAAATTTAAAAAATCTTTTAGGAACTACAATATCAGCATAAATGGTTGTATAATATTAGAACAATTAAATGGTATATTTGGGATTCATTATGTTTGACAGATGGAGGGTGCCTGTCGGACTGGTCACGCGATTCGAATCACGTTTATGGAACTCTCCATATATAAATTACTTTCATTTTTCTTATTGCCGGATTTGATTAAGTAGTGCAACGCCAGTTTTCCTAAATCGTGCAGCAATTTAGAAACGGAGTGTCCTAATAATGTAATAACACTAATACTATAATATTCAACCGTAAAATATCTGTAATCTTTACCTGGCCAACATCAATGATAGGACTTAAACTCCGCCCAGTATCTTCAAGCAAATCTAACCTTTTAACTTCACTGTTACCTGTCAACAAATCTACTTCGACCTCTAAAGCACAAACTCCACATACTTCATAAGGTTTCAAATTATCATTTCCAGAATACATATACGATGCTTGTAAATCAATGCCTTTTTCAAATGCTTTAGAAATTAATTGTTCCCATGTGAAATTACCAGATTCTTTAATTGGTGCTAGTCTTTCTAGAAGAATATCACAGGCTTTTAAAGTAGCAAAAGCGACACATTCACTGCCAATACTGGCGCCAGTGACCATTGTGTTTGGTGATATAAAACTCGAAGTTCCCTTAACACTAATCTTGTTCAAAGGTACTCCCAACTTATAAGCACATACTTGTGCCACTTTTGTATTCAAACCTTGGCCCATCGCTATACCACCATGATGTATAACTATCGACCCGTCTCCATGAAATATTGATATAAGAGAATTGAAACTTCCAAAATAATATATTTCAAACGCCATAGGTAACATTTTTATGGCTCTTTTTCTCCATCTATTTAAAGCGTTGAATAATTTTATTTCATAAGTACGAGATAGGAAGTCAGAATCTATTTTCAGTTGATTTATCATTTCGGGCAAAGGATTATTTTCCTTTCTCATGTTTATGAGTCTTACTTGGATGGGGTCAAGTTTAAGATTAAAAGCAATATATTCCATAATGTTTTCAATCATAGCTATCGCTTCTGCTGATGCTAGTCAAAGAAATTAAATAATAAGCTTGTAATAATTGTTAAATATCCCTGATATATATTAATAAGAATAATGGTTAAAAAAACACGTATTATTTATACATAAGATAAGATAAGATAAGATAAGATAAGCTATGATTCTTAATAAGATAAAATTCTGTCATTCAATAGGAATGTCATGCAAATTGAGTGGAAAGTGGAGAACGGAGCGTATCAGTGTGACACTAGCTTCCTAAAAGAGAAACAAAAAAAAGTTGTATATAAATTATAATACATACGTACAGGGTGCTCTGCAATAAGTGTTAGATGCGGTGTCAGTTACAACACTATTTGCTTCTATTCGCCATCTTAGACCATCATAGCAGCTGTACAAGTGTCTAACTGTTCTCCCAGATATAATTTCGTTGAAAGAATGACCACAATCTTGATAGAAAACTGTTTTTAGATATTGAATCAGTCCTTGGTCGTTAACTCCAACCTGCATTTAAACCCTATTGTAAAAACTTCTATAAAAATATAATAATATAACTTTAAAAAATAATGAGATTACTAGAGAACTTTGGATTTTTAATTTTTTTTTATTTTTAGTTGTGCCGCATACGACAGGGTAGATAGAGGGAACCGAAGACATTCTATACGTCACAATCCTCAAAATTTTAAGACATTGTATGTCGAGTGTCGAGTGAACTCAACCCGCGCTTTATACTAGAACTAGCGACCCTCTTGCGGCTTCGCCCGCTTTAACTACTGGATTATGTTTAATGTATGTTTGCATAGCACTTAAGATAATGTGAAAATTAATAAAACCCTAATGCAACCCGCATTTTTGTAGTTTCAATAAGGATTTTCCAATTGTTTTAAAGGATTTTTCAAGGATTTTTTAGTAGGTACCGTAATTTTAAATCTGTGCTACTAATCTTTTCAAGTACTTCACTTCGTACTTCATAGTTAAATGACTATTTATAAACGGAAGAAGTTATAAACAAAAACCTACCTACTAATAACTACTACAAAAAATGTGAAACCAAATATATCGCGCTTAAATAATACATTCAACTCCAATTATCCAATACGTGCAAACGCATCTAACTAAATCTTCGTTGCTATAGAGGCAGCCGGGTTTTTTTTTTGTCGACCTTGTGGTTAATGCTGAAGGGGGTATTCTGTCCCTGATGAAAAGCAAGCACTACGTGGCTGCCTGTGAGGAAAATTAAATAGAATGCATCGGCCGGGAATCGAACCCGGGCCGCCCGCGTGGCAGGCGTGCATTCTACCACTGAACCACCGATGCGTGTAAGGCAGGCGGGCATGGCGGACGCATGGCGAGTGGCGAGCCGTTTCGCAGCAAGGATTTTTTTGATATTGTAACAACTTCTAAAGTACTTATTAAAATGAAAAACAGTAAAAGACAGTTTTGGTCTACATTAAATGGCCAACGTAACTAATGTACTTATTTAATGCTGAGAGTAAGGGATAAGTGAAACTTGAGTAACATACAGCTGACGTGTCAACAGTGGGATGTGTCAACAATTAAATGCGTTTTTCTGTAAAACTATTCGCAATTTCGAAATATTGTAAAAAGCAAATTTTATCTTCGTTTAACGTAGAAAATTAATAAAGTATTTTAAAGGATAAGGATTAATACCATTATGGAAAATATGACTCACAATAAAAAATATATTGAAATTATTATTTTTAGACAGAAAAATGATCACTACACGTTATTCTTAAAAGATAGGAATATGCTCTCGCGGACTTTTTTGTAGATCTTATTAAGAGGAACAATACTCCACTACATTTTTTTCATATAGTACTTACCATTAGAGCAGCGCATGCGTGAAAGTGTCTCAACGGGTAGGACTTTATACATATTTATCGTATTTATGTTAATTTACATAAGAATGTACAAATAATAAATTATATATAAACCTTCTACGAAAAACACTCAACTTAATGGTAAAGACCGCATCAAAATCCGTTGGGTGGTTTAGAAGAAGAAGAGTTAGAAACAACAGACAGACACGAAAAGCGACTTTGTTTTATAAGATATAGGATGAAGAAATAAAAAGTACCCATTTCTTTCAGTGGAAATTGACCCCACAACCGTCATGTAGTTCATGTCATGTATGTGTAAGTATTGTGTATTTGTATAAGTTTGAAATCCACACAGTTTTGTTCATTACAATATTATAAAAATAGATATTTTTAATATTTTTGAGGCACACAATAACTAGTACGAGGACGTTGGTCTTGCAGTTTGTCGAATATTTAAATATTTTAATTACAATATAAATATTTCTTTTTCATATTTTAGTATGATTTATACCTTCTGTAAGAGTATGACACGAATTCATTTGATTATGGTACTTACTTCAAATTTACTATTAATTGGCAGACGTTTACCAATAGCCTGCATGTTATGTACTAAAGGAAGTATAAATCTGCAAGGTTTATTTTGTAAGTGAGTCACTATTGCAGCAGCGCAAACTATCTGACAGGCGCGAGATATCTTTCCTCCATAGGCACCGCCAACTCTACGAATTTTCACATTCACTCTAAAAGTTTATATAAAAACTCGTTAAACATAACATACGATAGAATAAATTCTTAATCTAATAAAAGTAACTATGGTGTATATCTAGTACATACTCATTAACGGGTATTTTAAGACATTGAGCAACTGCAACTGCAGCTAAGTCTGGCCATTGTACTGATGCGTTAACTTCTAAGCCATCTTCAGTTGGTACTACAAAACATGTTTGTGGTTCCATATAGAAATGACTTTGTGCTTTTAATTTAAACTCTCCGTTCAAAATGTGCTTAACGTCATTTCCAATTTCACTTGGTTCTATTAATACGTTGTTCATTGTTCTTTTGTCTATTTCTTGCGAATTTAATACATCGTCAACAGTTAGCAATGGTTTATTAGTATTTGTATGCGAATAGATTATTTTAACCAAATTGGCAGCTGCTTCTGCCGTTCTTCCTCTATCAGCCACTATAATAGCTGCTGGTTGTCCAAAAAACATAACTTTTTCTGAACATAATATTTCTTCTTCAACGCTCATAATAGGGACATTAACAGGTGTGAAGGTATTATCACCGGGTATATCTTTGGAGGTATAAAATGCGATTACGCCAGGAATTTTCTAAAATTATGGTAAAAAACTTAAGATTATATAATAATAACTTTGTAATTTATTTACAAATAATAATCAAATATCAAAAATAAATATACATTTTAATTTACACTCACAAAGGCATCTGTTGTATCAAAGCCACTAATGATACTTCCTGCATTAACATCGGCTGTAATAAATGCTGCAAACACTTCATTATCTAACGAGGGCATGTCATTCACAAATACGGCTTCACCAGAACATTGAATTAATGCTTCTATTTTAGGTATTGGTTGGTTTAAAGGCCATATATTTTTATCAGTTTCAAAAGTTTGAAGCCCTTTGGAAATTTGGCGACGTATAACTTCTCCGCCGGATCTGTAGATTGGATTTATTTTGTCATCTGGGCAAAGTTGAAGAATGGCCTGTACAATAATAATCATAAGAAATAAACAATTTCTTTATATTGTAATATAAAGATAAGCATATAGCACGGTAGGCAATGGGAACCTATTACTAAGACATTCCGTTCTCCACTTTCTGCCAATTTTTCTGAGGCATTACATGTTGTGTGGTGGAACTCAACGCTAGGCGTTTGTCTCGGTTATTAAAACATAGTTATATTAAATATCATTCATAAGTATTATTGCTTACCTTATAATAAAGACAAATTGCAAGCATTTTTCTATAGGCTGGTGATGGATCAGGATTATTTTCTTCGGGTTCCAGGTCTTCTTTTAAATTTTTAAGAACCAATTGCAAATTTTCATTAGTATATGGGTTCTTGCCTACTAAAATATCTTCAGCTTTTATTGCATGAACAAATTTTTTAGATATTCCTCCATATACTAAAGAAACTTTTTCAATAAGTTCAGAATTTTGTTGAAATCTAAATAGAAATCCTGCGTTTAAAATGGCGTGCGAGTTTTGAGAACGAGGCATTATCTGAAAAAAATTGTACATTTACATAAATTAAATACTGTAATATATCTAAATCAATACACTTCTACACCAAGTATAACAAATGAATGTGTTCAGAGCTATAAATTATAGAAACCTGAACCTTAGTAATCTCTAACATTCAAGCCTTGGCTCCATCGTTCGTTGATTCTATAATATCTGTCAACTAATCTACGTATGACTGCCAAGTTTTATGGTGATATATATAAAATTATTACAAGTGGCTAAAATTCAGATTCTTTGATTTTATTACATGCGCTTTAAAAAATAAAATATTTTTATTAAAATATTTAACAATATATTGCATACCTTAAATGTTTTAACAGAACAACAATGCGAGAGAGGCGGAAGTATGACATTTAGAATAATTTTGGAAGTCATATCTGTTTCCAAAAATTCTGTTAGTGAAATTATTTTTTTGTTTGTGACACTTTCAGCTGTAAATAAAGAAGACAATTAATATGACATTATGAGTGTATTGTTATATTAAAATCTATCTTTTATATATATATTTAGCTTATAAGGTATCATAAGGATACATTCTTCTATCTTCTTCTAACACTTCAAAATCTCATCAATTATAAAATATTCATAATAATTGCTTAAAATTACAATGTTATCTACATACCAACCTATTGTTACCATACCACCAACAGTTTCAAACAATACGAAAAGATCCGACTGAAAGCTGTTTTTAATATGTTTTACCATTAAATTTCCGCCAATAGTCCCGATCTACAAAACATTAAAAATAGAAGCATTAAGTAAGCAAGTAGTACATTTACAAGAAATAAAAAACATCTTAATTTTAGATATACGTACGTTGCGAATTGGTATATGAGCAACCGAATCGATATGATTATAGAATTCCTTTAAATACGAAAAGTCTTCGTTTTCAGACGATTTATATTCAAAGATTTCCATTAACTCCGTCATGGTTATACCAGCACCCAACACTAAATTGACATCTACATAGTGCTCCTTGAGTTCTGCTACGTGAACAATGTCAATCAAACTTGATGGATATTCGTTTTCTTGAAGAACTCCTATAAATATAATTTTTTATAATAAAATATGTAAAAGAAAATTGCTAACTATTTTTGACATACCTTGTCCAGTATTACCGGCAATTAGTTTATAGTTATTATCATTTTCTATTACTTTGAAGATATCATCTAGGGAGTAGGCTTTATGCCATTTGTATGAATCTGAATAAATTGATAACATCGTTTTGTTAGTTTCTTCAATTATGCACCACGAAGCTTCATCCTCCTTTCTTATTTCGTTTGTATTAACAATTTTATGTTTACAATTAAAATTACAATTTGAAATATTTAAATCCTCTATATCGACTAATCTTAATAACTTTTCATCAGCGTCTTTAGCAAAAGATTTAAATGCATCAGCTATTGGACGAAAACCTGTGCATCGACAAGTGTTACTTGCAAATGAATTTTCAATTTCTTCTGAAGAAAGATTTCCATTTTTGGACTCCAATAAACTTAAACACATAAAAATTACATTATAAGAAAATTACATAAAAATTAGAAATAATAATTAATTATCCAGGCATTACCTATACATGCTCATTATAAAGCCTGGTGAGCAATATCCACACTGAGTGCCATTAAAACTTGCCAATCGTTTTTGAATTTCGTGATAACCAGAACTTTTGCTGCCAATGCCTTCAATAGTTGTGACCTCCCAGCCATGACACGATAACACTGAGACTAAACACTGATTGGGAAACGTGTATTATTTAAATACTATGCATAAACTTAAAAGATATTATTGAAATATTTTGTTCTTTTTCACCATTACAAATATTTTCTGTCTTTAGATATAAATGAATGGAAAAAGTAGAAAAATATAAATAAATATATTACAGTACATTGGGACGGTACAGTACATTACAGTACATACTGTTACATACAGACTAACAACAGTACGTGCGATAGTTGTAAGTTCGATTCTCGCATGAAGAAATGAATTATTTTCATTCCCTCGTTTAAGTATTTCTGGAGGGAAACAGAGCGCAACGTTGAGATACTTAGCAAGCAATGTCTCGAATTTAGCAAGAAAGTGGAGAACGCTTTATGACCTGAACATTCTCTTTAGGAAGTTAGTTCTTTTATTTCATAATTAGAACGAACTGCATCAAATATGTCGTATTTTCAGAACTAAGGTATAATCTAATATATTCTTACAGAATTCACAGCATACGATTTGACTTCATTCATAGGGGGTGTAGCAACACGTACGTGCACCATACAAACACCACACCCGCCTTCGTAACACATGACCTTGGTTCCGCGGAGTTTCGCTACGGTTCTTATGTATTCGTTGAGTGAAAAATCCGGAGTGTACTTGCCATCAGCTGAAAAGATTATAATAATTTACAACCGACTTTAAAAAATGAGGTAAATGTGTATAGGAGTTTGTCATGATGTCCCCAAATTTAGAGAAAGTTCTTCCTAGAGAAAGTTTATTCAAAATTGGTTCATTAGGTTTTGATATGGATTGCCATGTATTTGTATATATTACTTTTTTTGCCATAGCAGAGCAACGTCTAAGCATGATATTTAAGTAAAAATTATAAAATTGATAATATTTACCAAAGTATAAAAATACTAATTTGTTAAAATAACAATTTTGCACACTCTAATTTAATTATGTTTTATTTTTTTATTTATTTCAAAATAGGTGTTTGACTACTTTAATAATTATAGCCCCAATTGGAGATTGATACCTGTATACTCTTCTCCGTTGATTTTAAATTTTACAGCCGCCATAGCTTCCCCGAATGCGCGGGATAGAGCGTGAAGTTGGTAAAAAAATTAAAAAAATGAAAAAAAGCGTCTCACTAGCTTAACAAAGTTATGAAACAGAAAATGCATCTGATTGCCATTATAGTGCACATTAGCTAATATAGTTTTTGTAATTGAGAGTAATCTTAATTAAATACTCTAATTATAAGGGGGTATAGGGCTAGTTCTAAACTATTTTCTAATGAAATATCCTGTATCCAAATCCTTTTCGATTCTAATTATTTCATAAATAAAGGTAATTATATAAACTATTGAAATTATTTTATTAGCTTATAAATTAAATAAATTAGAAGCATTTTTTCAGCTTTTAAAGGGTAGGCAAAGAGAATTAATGTCAAAACTTTGATTTCTTTCTTTTCCCCTGGAACTCGAGTGGATATCGAACACACGACCATTGCGTTTATAGTCAAATGTTATAACCACTGCAACAACAGTTATTACAACATAGAAATTAAGTAGAAACTTATTAGTTACTAGCTATATTATATACTACTGGTTATATAAATAATAATTTTCTTGTTGACTGTCGATACTTGAGTTGTAACTGCCTCTTAAAATATATTACTTAAGTATGTAATTATCTTGACGGCCAATTTATTCTCCATGTAATATGACAAATAATTATGATTTTTGATAAGTGTAAGTTTATTTTACACAAATGTTCTTTATTTAATTTATTATAGATTTCAACTTGTGGACATCTAAATCTGTGTGCATGAACCAATGCCTCCAGAATTCGTAGGAAAGTGGGAAGCGGAGTGTCTTAACATTAGGCTCCCTCTGCCTATCCCTGCTACAAGCGGGTACTGCGTGATGCTGGAGATGTGTAAATATGTAAAGGAACATGCAAAACCAAATAGAACAACTAGTATATATGTAAATATAGTATTTGCATACTTGAAACACCTTATTACCGTCTACTTTAACTATCCAACGGTTCGAGTAATGATGACGAATTAGCAATGATTTTCATTCATTGCCAACTACGCTATTATCAGTTGTTAATTTGATAACTCTTCAATAATGATTCTAATGACAGTACTCATTTTCTACTGGATCGTTTGGTTAAATGCTTTTTATTTACTATGAATGATTTGTATGTGTCTGTTGAGTGTGGGTTGTTGTTTTATTTTCTTTTATGTTTCCATAATAAAAAAGCTAAGTAAGGTTTTTGTATATATCGATTGTAATTAAGTAAATATGAAAAAAAATATTTATTTATGCCTTTTTTTAATGTGTTTTTTTAAACTATTCTTGTTAGTAGTTTAAAACAGCAATAAAAGATATTTCCGATTTTCATTTTCGATACTTTATCTAAGGACCGTCGATATTCTTCGATTTCTTATATTTTTTATTTATTAATGAAGTATAATTAATGAGGCAATAAATCAGTTGCCTCATTTTTATTTTTTATTATGCGATTGTTTAATTATGTTATGTAAATATTTACTAATTTTATACAAATGAATTCCACAGGATTATTTCAGAAGAAAGAAATTTATTTGAGGCGGTCTTTATTCCTGGAAACAAGTTCTTTAGTACTAAAAAATGGTGTTTCGTAAACAACTAAATTATTAACGACCCTAGATTACTTTTTCTATCTAATACATTGGCCGAAGTACGAATGTTTTCTTAAAGTTACAGATAACTTATTGCTTCCTTTCGAATTTGTTCCTTCTATTGCATATCCTAATTTAAGATTGGTAGATTTTCGCAGCTCTCGTAATACTTTTAAAATAACCTTTCCTTAGCAGTCGGGAAGAAAACAACAATGAACTTATTTATGAAATTATTGTTTTCTTTTTAGGTGTTATACCTTTCAGAAATTTAAGTTATCATAGTTTGTTTCTCTTCAAAATATTCAATATGTATATTATAAATATCTAATATGACTTCTACTTTATTACATATAATAATTATGGCATCCCAATCAATTATATAAGTAAAGAGAAATAAACATAAATGCTCTACATGCCTACTGCATAACAATAAAAAGTTAAATTTCGCAACAACGTAATAACCAATTGTGGCCGCTAACAAAACAACTGGCGGAACTAAGCACTAAACGTATGGGACACAGAAATTCTACCATGATATATACGAACAACGGATTATTATATAAATTTATTATTATTTCCTTTTCTCCCAACAGGATATACAGAGGAATATACAGAGGGAACCTATTTTGACACTCTGTTCACTACTTCACGTACCAGATTGCCACACGCCGCCATTTACTTACCAGATCGCGAAAATTTACATAATTTCAAATATTAATAACGCCAATGAAGTCCATAGAACTTATAGTCTAATTTATGTATATGGGGATAGGAATGAAAGGAGAGGAGGGAAAGTTCGTGCCCACACCTATTATATTCTGGTGCGACCCCTTAAAAATACACACACAAAGATCAGTTAGACATTAATATCAAGGTCTAGAATCTTTCTAGATACGCCAATGCAAATGGACAGCATTTGCATTGGCGTACTGGTACATTTGGATTCTGATGAAACTTAAATTGTTTCTTAAGTTAGAATATCCTAATTTCAATAGGAAATCCAATTCGTCATGTCGGTATGATTTTTGTTTACCGTGAAATGTGTGAACAGACATACAAAAATACATACACTTATAAAATTGACCACATGCGCTTGAAAGGCTAAGTTGTTCGTATTTGTATATGACATTTTTAAACTTACTTTATCATATTTTAATTTAATATAAAACCACAGACCATTTACATTGATATTTAAAGTTAGATTTCAGCAACAAAGTTCATTTAATTCCCAAAGGACGTAGGTGTAAATGAAAGGTCTGCCCCGCGGCATTATTTACTACATAATTAAGTGTAAACTGGTTAAAATTTAACGAGACGAAATGAAAAATATAATTAGAATAAAATTTTCCGTAATAGCCTCTCAGTGCTTTTATAAAATACGAGTTTTAAATAATCATATTGCGAGTAAAATGAGAAGAAGGGAATTTATGAAAAAAAATTGTAATTAAGCAGTTTTTAATTGAATATGTTAAAATTATATAACTTAAGGGCCACTTTCATTTGTTAGGAATAAAGTTAGGAATATTTGTGAGGCGAACCAGCGGCGAAACCGACCCTAAAGTAAATAAAATCTATTTATTTTAAAATTACCTTTTTGTTTAGTGTTAAGCCCTTAGGTAACTAAACTAGGTTTTAACTTAAGTAACTAATTAAGTAAGTAATATATTCTGACCAAATTAATAATAAATTTCTAAGCCTTTGAGTGAATGGGTCTAAATGCTTAAAAAAATATTTACCATATTATTATTAGTCTGTTTATTATGAGGTCATTGTTTTGCTATTGAATAGCTACAGACAGTAAAATAGGGGAAATGTTTTATTTTGTATTTCACAGGCAAAAGACAGTGCGGCGTTCAGTTCCGAAACTCAAAGTTGCCAAATTGTCAAGCAGAGTGTCTTAACAGTAACTTCTACATCTAAAGTGATGCTAAATGAATTTTTTTTTTATAATTTTAAGAAAAAACAATGAAGTCCAAAGTTTTAGAGTTTAAAATTGCGCAATATCGTGAAGTAGCTAGTGACGAATAATTTACTTAATGACATAGCGTCAGTGGTGCACTGTACACTCTATGGTGAGATGACACGTGAGTTTTTGATTGTTATAACAAGATCTATTAAGTACTAAGAATCATTTATTTTATATACATATTTATCATGTATATGTAATTTTATTGTAGAGGCCAGTGGCGCAGGGGTACAAGTGTGTGACTGTGAGCTCGATTGGTTGTGAGTTCGATTCCCACTCGAGGAAACGAAACTTAAATTTTTATTGTCATTTATTCGATCTGGTGTCGAGGCGAAGTGCGGCGTTGAGTTCCACCACTCATCTCGCAATGCCTGAATTATGTAAGGGGAAATAAAATGGGGAACACTAGGTTCCCCTTTGCCTACATTGCTGTGTGCGGGATACAGCGTGAACCTAATTTTAATTTATAATGTAGTATTTGTAAGGTTCCTGTTGCGATGGAAACCTACTTACATTCTACCGTATAGGAAGTCAATTCCATATTCTGTTTGGAGTTGAAGAGTCAATATATGTACTTAGCCAAGTTTACTCTGCTCTAGTTCTAGTTTGGAAGCCACAGATAATTTATTTGTATATGCTATACCTAGTATTTTAGTAAAAATAATAACCCCCATATGTTACGTAATAATATTATATTTATTTTTAAATATATATTCCAAAGTATGTACTTACTCCATATAAGATATATAAAACAAAGATTTTAGAATCACTTATAATTATTTTATCCATCTATATATAAAATATATCATTTATTCATATTTTTAATACTGTAGTTGTATGTAGGAAATCCGGGAACGCAGTGTTAAGACATTCTGTTCCGCCTTAAGACGCTTCCGTTCCTCATTTTCCACGGAATTCTCCCAGCAAAAATCAATATCGCGCTTTTGTCCTGTTAAAACAGGGAGGAAATGAAAATATTAGATATTTCATTACCCCGGATGGGAAGCGTATCCAAGACCGTCGTGTTTACAGCCACACGGTTGTGCCACTGATTCACGATGGTTTCGTGTATTATATTTTTTTTTCCAGTTCCAAATTTGCAAATATTGTACACGTATAACTTACTAACAATTGCACATTCGGCGAGTGTTCCGTACAAACAAGCTGGTTTCAGTGTGAGTTCTATTATAGACTCTGCCCTTCCCGTCTTGCATCCTCTTGTCGAAGCTGGATCAAATAGATGTAAGTTTTTCCATTAGTATAATGATCATCATCAGGTGACCCGAACGCTCGTTTGCCTTGTCCTTTTTCCATAAAAAAAAAAAGATACGTAGCACCGATTCACCTGAACCTCTCGAAACAATGAGGAGTACGGAGTGACCTAACCTCTGCCTACCCTGCCATATAAGAAACAACGAGAAGCTTTAAAAAAACAACAGTGTTAATTTTTTCCAAGAAATTCTGTACGAAGTCTATGTTATATAACATTATAACAGCTTATGATCCTCTTCAAATATTTGACTAGGACCACAACTGAAGTTGATAATTTAATTTTAATATATTTTTTGTCATTTAACATAAACTTCAATGAGATTTTTCATGTGCAAAGAGAATCACTCCCCTTTCAATATATCTCATCTATATAACGAAATCTTCGTCAAGTCTTCGTCTCGCCACTACCTCAATGCCTGAAATCTCGGGCATTCGACCAGTGCGTTCTTCCGGTCATGACGTATGGGGCGGAGACATGGACTCTAACGAAAGGCCTCGTCCACAAATTTCAAGTCGCTCAGCGCGCCATGGAGCGGGCTATGCTCGGTGTATCTCTTAAGGATAAAATTCGAAACGAGGAAATCCGTAGGAGAACCAAGGTTACCGACATAGCCCAAAGAATTGGTAAGCTGAAGTGGCAATGGGTGGGGCATATCTGTCGTAGAGCCGACGGCCGCTGGGGCAGACGTCTCGTAGAATGGAGACCCCGTACAAAACGACCGGTGGGACGACCCCCTGCCAGATGGGCCGACGACATAAAGAGGTTGGCGGGAAGCGGATGGGTCCGAAAAGCTGAGGATCGAGTGTGGTGGCGAGAATTGGGGAAGGCCTATGTCCAACAGTGGACAAAAGATGGCTGTTGATGATGATGATGATGATGATGATGATGATGATGATATAACGAAATAAGAGAAACAAAAAGTAATTGTAGGTATAAAACAACAAAATGATAAAGTAAGATGAACAGATAATAAATATACGGTAACGAGGCTTTTGGCTTTATATTTGCTCACGAAATGTAAATCATTACCAAACCAAAAAAAAGTATCAAAAAGAGATTAATAAAACTTTTATTGATTATCTAAATTGAAGTTAATTGAGGCCAGTCTTGGCGCAGGCCACAAGCGTGCGTTGGTACGTTGCCTACGGGGGAAATGAAACATTTAATCCCTTCATTTTCTCGTTCTGATAACGAGGCAAAAGTGCGGCGTTCAGTTCTGGCACCCAACACGCCATGTCTCTAGCATTCGGCGGAGTGTCTTAACATTAGGTTCCTAGGCCCCCCTGCCTACCCTGCTATATGTGAGCTACAGCGTAGTAGTACATAAAAAAACTAATAATATATTGGCAGTAGTAGTAGATTTAATGAAATGTTAAATGTAATTGTATACAGTAATTAGTTTTAGAAAGAATAAGAAATAGAAAAATATTTATATTTTTATAATTTTCAGGTGAAGCAGTCAAGAGTTTCTTTGGATTATCCTATGATCAAATTCTAGAAAAAAATTCAACGAACTTCAATGAAATGTTGAAAATTGATCATATTACCAAAAATGGTAATATTAAACACGATTTAAACGAAACAAATACGTTCAAAAGGCTGATTGGTAGTTCAAGATCTGTAGTTTTTCTTATCCATGGCTTTATGGAGAGTTCTGATGGTATGATGGTTCAAGGAATTGCACCTAATTTTACTAAGAAGAAAATTATGAAAGTCTTTGCTTTGGACGGAAGAAAGGTGTTTAGTTTAGAATATTTCCGATCGTCGACCTATGTTAGGTTCATGGGAGAAGGATTAGGGACGTTTTTGAGTGAAATAATTAAGAGTACGTAATCTACTGTTTTCTTTGTTATTGAAAAATATATTAGCATCATATAATGTGAATGCTGTGGGTTTGATTCCCACTCGAGGGAATGATTTATTAATATTTTCATTTCTTAGCTCTGGGATCAAGGCAAAAGCCTGGAGTAGAGTTACGCTAATACCTTGAAAAATTTGGCTGAAAGTGGGAGTTATTCCTCTGCCTACCATTTTTGTACGGGATATAGCGTGAAGCTAATTTATATTTATACTTTTTTCTCATCTGGATTATTTATTACAGATGGTGTAAACGCCTCTAAAATCACTTTAGTTGGGCATAGCTTAGGAGCTCACATAGCAGGCATAGCAGGGAAACAAGTATATAAGAGAACAGGGCAACTGCTCAGCAGAATTACTGCCTTAGATCCTGCTGGACCATGCTTCAGCAATGTACACATGGACAGCAAACTTGATAAAAGTGATGCTAATTATGTCGACGTTATACATACCAATGGTGGGATGTTGGGACTTAAAGAACCCGTAGGTAACGATTTCTTACTTGAATTACGTTTCTAAGATTTGTTTGGATTTTTAAGTAAATATTCTCGTGCCATGCTTATTTTAATAAGAATGATGTATTTTTTTTTAAGATCCAAAAAATTTTCATCTTAGACTTACCAATATTGTCCAATTTTTTAAAACACAAATTATATATTGAAGATTCATATTTAAAAAAAAAATAGATTTGTACTAAAAGTTGAGATATATTTATTAATTTATTTTCCTTAATTTTAGTATGATAAATATGTAAATTATTCTGGTGCAGGTCATAAAGACTTTTATCCAAACAATGGTATGTCACAGCCTGGATGTATTCTGTCCACGTGCGACCACAGCAGAGCTTGGGAGATTTACGCAGAATCCATCAATTTTCCTGAACATTTTCCCGGTAAAGTATCTAACATATTATACACCATTTATTGAAAATTGTTTATCTAAAAGGAAGACATTGATTTGAATCTGCCCCTTCGAAAGATTGAAAGATTAAAATAGTACTAGTAGAGTATTTATTGGTTACTCCAGAGTACGTTTTGTTTTATCACTATTTATTTAAAACAGAATCATCGCATACATAATCATAACATTATGGGTAGATCTTCTAAAATAATAAAAAGATTTTTTAAACTTTTATTATATTATAGCGAGAAAATGTGAAAATTGGACCGAGTTTCAAAATGGTAATTGCAAAAACAACAAAATGACGTACATGGGCATTAAATCTGAAAAGGAAACTGGAAGTTTTGGAAGCTATTACCTCACTACCGCGTCATCAGCACCTTATGGGCTGGGTGCCGCTGGAAGCGGTTGACTGACATTGGAACTACTGACTGACATAAAGTATTTCTTCAAAAAAAAGTATTTTTCTTAATAAAAAACAATATAATACATTTCTAAAAATAAATTTTCCTAATAAGTTATATGTTTTGAATATTTTTAAAATATTTTTAAATTATTATAATTATTTTAAAATATCATACATACGAGTATATATAAAAAACAACCGCAACCGTATATAAAAACAGAATATATTATAGAAACCCGTATTTTTTATACCTATGTATATTTATGGTGTAATCTTGAAATAAATTGAAAACACGTTGCAAGCCATTATGACAATTCCATTTTGTTCCTTACCAAGAAGAAGTCATATAAAGTTTTGCAAGAAACATTTGTTTTATTTTAAAAACGTGTCTTTTTCTGGTTTGTTTCGAGTTATTTTACGCTAAACAAACGTGTAGCTGAAAGAAAAGGAGGAAGCCAACAAAAGTAATCTAATATCATTTTTTGTTGTAATTTTGTTCTTAATGTCACTTCGTTATTGTCTTGGAATAAATTTGGTCTTGATAAAAATATACAATATTATAAATAAAATTATCGTTCTTCTTTTATACATATATTCAAATAAGATATAAATAACATAAATTGCTATTTAAATAAAATTGTAGAAGGTGTTTAATCGATATACTTTTAGCTCACTTATTAAAAGTAAGTTTGGTCTGAATTAATTCAGTATCTTCGATAATGCGATCAGAGTTGCTTTGGGATCTTGGTATATGCTATGAATATGTCAAGCAAAAATCTTTGTTAGCTTCACTCTGTATTCCGTACAAATCTGGTTAGTCAGAGGGTGCCTTTGAAAAACACTCCGTTCCCTATTAAGGCACTTCCGTTTCCCATTTTCCACGAAATTCTGAAGACATTGCGAGACGAGTGGTGAATTTTAGCAATTTGTCTCCAACACCAGAGCGAATAATGTATATCGAATCTTTCGCGTTTACAGTTACACAAGTAATGTCTAAAATTGAACGGGAAACGTAGTGTTTTAACACTACGTCCAATTTGCCTTGCTATATGCGGGAGAAAATATATATTTTTTAAATATATAAAAAAATATAGTTATATAAATAAATTTACTTGAAATTCTTTTTATTCACATTGTGCATTAAGTTTTTGTTAACGTTTTTACGCGGCCATACATTGTATCTGTTATAATGCATTCTTTCTCCAATAAGAATTATGAAAGACAATAAATAAAATGCAAATAATATTAATAGGATATTAACAACGTGATCAAATTGCGCCTGGTATTGATATTGGTCAGTCACTTGTTTACATTTAAAGGATTTGTACTTTTCATAAATTTGTTTACGCCGGATGAGCCCAGCTTCGTTTATACGAAAACTCCTGAAATATTAAAAAAATAATATAGATAAGTTGTAATAAAGGTAAAAGAGTTTTAGCGCAGATTGTTGACAACGTGTGGCTTAGTAGTTAGAATGCTTGGACGGTTCTAGGAGATGCAAATTCAAATCCCGCTACGTTCAAATGAATTCAACGCCTTATCAGAACAAAGAAATGAAAGTAATATTTTACATCGTACGAGAACAGAACCTACAATAATCTCTTTCACAGGTGTTATATGTTTTAATAAA
This sequence comes from Heliconius melpomene melpomene, assembly GCA_000313835.2. Taxonomy (NCBI): domain Eukaryota; kingdom Metazoa; phylum Arthropoda; class Insecta; order Lepidoptera; family Nymphalidae; genus Heliconius; species Heliconius melpomene. Next base: position 215,625 of record HE671626.1, read on the forward strand.
AAAAGCAATCATGTCATGTTTTTAGACTTACCCTATTTTAAATTCTTCCTTATATTTAAAAGTTTTGTTTGTGAAAAAATAGTACATCACGCTTGAATACAAGTCTATTTCGACAAGTTGACATATTTCGTCCATTTCAAAATCTGTTAATAATTAGGCATAAAAATAAAAATCAATCATTAAAAGTGAATTTAAGTAATTTAAAAAAAATAATTAATACCAAAAGGTTAAATAATTAATAAATCATCTCGACCAATATCTTAAGAGGTTGTCGACTAGCTGGATCAAGAACCGGATGCAGAAGGCAGTAGGACTTGAGACGTCGCGAATTGTAAGGAGGTTCTTCGCTCTCTGCAGCATAGCTACCGATGGCCTGGACCTTTGTCCCGCCAGGGGACGAGTATATTTTTAAATGTTTTTTTTTAATATTTAATTATATTTAAAAATGTAAAATTTATTTCTCTTGGATGATAAAAGTAGATATATATTGTCATCGCTGAATAAGCATATTAGACTCTATTTATTCCTAACAATTGACAAACTGAATTATTTTCATTTCATTTCTTCTACATACTACTTCAATGATAGTTATAATTACAAAATTATACTAATCTTATAACGAGCCTTTATAAAGTTTACTTGGTGCAAGAATGACCTATTTGCACCTTTAGAAAAAAACCTTTCGATATATATTGACAGCTTTCTTTTTTGTAAAAGTACAAAACTACCTTATTACGTCAAGCAATATATATTATACATATATAAAGCTATATAATTCAAACGACATTTACAGAGGGAATGCTGTATTCATTTCATATTACAAGATAGAACCTACTGCAAATTAAGTTAATTGGCATAACTCAGCACGCGTTGTTTACGACAAGAACTTCTATGTCAGTTATTTCTTTGTATAAATCAATGTCAATTAGTTAGTAAAGTTATTCAATTCAATGAAGCAAAATTTACGAGGCAGTTTACAAACTAGAACAGTCTTTTGTTTGTTATTTAAAGAAAGTTCAAAGATGATGCAGGTCAAATTTTAACTATAAATGATACACTATAAATAATAACAATAGGAGAAATGACCTCAACCTCACAGGAAGTGGATTCGATTCCCACTTGAGGATATAAAATATTTTACGAAAAACGAGGCGTTGAACTCCACCACTCCACATGCAATGCATTTGGAATTTCTCTTTCCGCAACTCCTTCTCCACATTTCTTCTAAACACTATTCTTCTTATGCCTACCTATCTACCTACGGTACAAAACGTGAACCTGAAAAACAAATCTACAAATATTTGAATAAGATGCGTGTATTGTCTTTTTGTGAAGAAGAGAGATCCTTTTCAGATACAATGTTTGTTGAGTTGTGAACACCTGAATCCTTCTACCAGGGCGAGGCAACCAATATTCCAATATTCCTTGAAAATATAATAATGCTAATTTCCTTTAGAAAAACGTCATGAATTTTAAATAAACATGAAATATTCTTACGTCTTTTCAAAATAGGATACAATATAATATAATCAGTGAGTAGCGCCGTTTTAGAATCCATCACGGCTGTGAGGGCGGTCTGGACGTCCATTATGGATAGTTGTAGTACTTTCTTCCAAACAATACTTAAATTTTTGTCCATTGCTGCTTCATATTTCTGTAAAGAAATATGTATTTTATTTTACGTAAAAAACTGGAACAATGACTTATTGAAATTCGACTTATTTAGGTTTGGTACCTAATTTTGTTGTTACCTGTATATTTTATAAATTAACCTAATGTATGTATTTTTTTTAATTTGTAGGTATAATATTATAATAGCGAAAAAAAAAGAAATGTTTTTTTCGTTTATCTATTCAAGAATAATATTTATGATAAAGAAATTTTATTGTTTTCCTTTTCCCATTCTGGCAAGAGAAACATAATGCCTCGAGAATTGGGTGGAAAGTGGGGAACGGAAGAGTCTTATTAATTCTGTTTGAGGCATTAGTTCTGTTGAGGCTTAATTCTGTTTGAGGCATTGTGTGTTGAGTGGCGGAACTCAACGCCGCGCTTTTGCCTCGATACCAGAGCGAAGAAACGGAAATATAAAAATTAGAATTATACAAAATCAATATAAATATTCAGTTAAAAAAAAAACATATTCTTTGTTCCATACCTTTGTATCTGTAATGATATTCATATCTTTTAATAAAGCAATTTTGTAATCACTCTCTGCCAAAGCCTTCAAGTCCATAGCGACGTTTTTATCGTGTACCAGATGGGACAGCAGGTTCGAGGTATAGAAGCAATGTGCAACATAAGCTGTTATGATGAAGGATAAGTAGGCAGTCCGCCGTGAAAATGATGACGCTTGAAGTGGCAGAACTGTAATAATAGTTTATTTATAATACAGCCTCACCCTATATTCTGATATAGCAGCGAATTTTTGAGGAATTGCGGGTTGAGGGGCAGAGCTCAACGCCGAACGTTGCTTTGTTACCAGAACGAAGAAATTAAAATATTAATAAATAAATAATAATTAATTCCTCGGAGTGGGAATGAAAGCTACAACCGCTACGCTTGTGCTACAGCGCTACGACAGGCTCTTAATTAATAATTATTATTTCTTTTCAATATCATGCTTTAATTCCGTGCGGTAGCTAGATAGAATGTAATGCCAAGACACTACTTCGCTTTCCGTCAGAATACGAAACTCAGTGGCGGATTCGGCGGAAAGTGGAAAGCGGAGTGTCTTAACACTACGCTTTCGGCTCTGCCTACCCAGCTACATGCGGAATACAGCATGAAGCTGAAAAAGAAAAGAAATAACTTACTATGCTGGCAATACGCTGAAAACGCTAATAACAGTTCGAGTGTAAAATGGCACTCATATGTTCCGTACAATCTTTTGTCCCAAGCACTCAATATATAAAATATAATTGAACTCAAAATTATGATACAAATTATACAGCACCAAGCAGACAAGGTAAATGGTTGAGTGTAAAATGCTTTGAGTAAACCGTTGTATCGTTGTCGAAAAATGAAGCCAAATCTGAAAATGCCCCAAGTAAATGTTAAAGTACAAAATTATAATACCTACTTTAAATAAAGAGTATGGATCACTTTTGGGTTCAATTCCGTTAACGGGAGAATGAAAATATTTTCATTATTTTCATTTTCGAAAATTAGGCAGAAAGTGGGGAACAGGGAATCTTATTTTAACACTAATTTCACTTTGCATACTCTGTTGTATACTAAATATACCGAGATAGAGAGTTCTTGTTAAACGGAGTTAGGGTAGGGTAGGGTTACAAGTACAACCATTATAAAATAAATCATCAGCCTGTACCGTCAATGGGACAGTCAGGCTAGCGTGATAAATGCTTCCCTAGCGTGTTAAATGCTGGGCAAATATCTTCCTCCATTTCTTCCGTTCATGCCTACATTCTGCAATTATGTACCAGTCGGGCAGGTCCAGCTCGTCAAGCCTCTTTATATACTGGTCTGCCATTTCGCCTTCAAGATTCTGGATTCCAACTGGTACAGGATCTGCCTTTGCGGCTATAATACACACATCAGCAATTTTTGCGAGAGTGCACAGTTTTTTTAAATTAAAAACTATATAATGTATAAATAAAAAGACCTCCACATAAAAATAGGATGAACAGGATAGGCGTTATCTAAGAGCTTGGTTTCCAAGCTCATTGCGTTCACATAGATATCAGCAGAATCGTCGCTATGAGGATTGATTATGTCCCACTGTTCGTATTTAGCTTTGTTGGTATAATTTTCGGGTAGGAGATACGTGATACTGTAACAAGGTCGAAATTTAGTTTTTTTTAAGATCAAAATTAAATAAAGGAGGAATAATTAAGAACATGATGCTGGTAAGCCAAGATGGTTGTAAATTTTGGGATTATAATAAAAATAAAAATAATTTTATTTATTTTCTTAACTGTGTAATGAAAATATCGAACGATGATCCGAAATAATGATAACCGAATAGGGGGAAGAGCGATTCTCCAAATTCCATCGGACCCTAATAAAATTCCTATGGGACTACCTCCGAAAAATAAACATGTCCACCGAACGCGTTAAGCTAAATAAAATCATTTATTATACAGGTTGACCTTTTTGTATATATGTATGTAGATTAAATTGGAGATAGGACTGTTGTGACAGTGAAAGAATGTACAGTATTGTTATTTATACTTTTATATTTCAGCTTTAAACCAACAGTTAGTTGCGATTAATAAGCAAGAAAATATCAATGTGAATGATAATGGATGCGGTTTAACTATAATTCGATATTCTCTAATAAAATTCATAGAAAGAGAACGATTAAAATAAGTCAATAAATAGAATATAAAACCAAGAGGATTTACGAAACTCCTATGGAATACCTGGATTTTTTATTTTATAATCTAGACAAACGAAGTTGCGGGCTACGGCTCGTTAAAATATCATTAAAATATAAAGCAAAATAACGATTTGCACTCGAGGAAATTAAATATATAATATTTTCATTCCTCGCTCTGGTAAAGAGGCGAAGAAAAGGCGGTAAGCTCCAGAATTCGGGGCAAAGTGGTCCCCAGGTTCCCTGAAGCTTAAAAAAATTAAATACTTACTTGAACTTAAACATGTCCCGTAACAGGTGTAGAATGAAACACCCCGCTACATTCTGTCTCCATAATGGATCATGTTCGTACACAGCCTCATATTGCGTTGCGTTATCACAAGCGAAGAGTGTTCGAGCTTTTATTGTTTCATTTATAATTATCATAATTGCAACTAGTTTTTCTTATCGTTAATTATCTTTAATTAATAATTATTATATTTACATAGAATCACTATTCTGAAAAAATAGAAAACTGATATTTTTTTCGCCTATTCAATTCACGTCAATACTTCACGGTTCTAAAAATTGATTACTTGTCTATTTGCTTGTTTATAATGTTTGGAACGAAATGTTATAAAATTTTATATCGAAATTAGAATTCGTAACAATAATTTTATAATTAACGATAAAAAGGAAAACAATAAAAAATTAAATAGGGCAACAGTTCTGAGTTATTAAATTTGTTATATTGGAATGAACCAAGCAAAAGATATTTTTAAACAATGCCGCAGAGAATTACACAAAATATTTTCACCTTGTAATATGGTAGTAGTATACGTCTTTACGGGCAAACATGGAGTAAGTCATGTTCCAAAGCTTTTTAAAATTTCATGGGGACATTCTATGTGTAGTCAAAGTAAACAATAAAATTTACGTAATATCTTACATTAAAAAAGTGATAACTCTTATAAGTATAATATTTTAGGAATTATAAGAAATAATATTTAATTTTAAACTAACATGGCTTAAATGTTGATACAATTGTAGAGCCAAGAGATTAGGGGTGATATACTCGTACTCAATTGTTTGCATATCTTCTTAATATATAATAAAAGTTTTGTGTAAGTATGTATTATATCATAAGTTAATATATGATTATTATTTTTTTTCACCTGTGTCCTGCATGGCGGTAGGCAGAGGAAACCTAATGTTGAGACACTTTGTTCCCCGCCTTCTGCCGCATTTTTCCAGATATTTCGTTTTATCACCTTATCAGAGCGAAGAAATGAAAATATTAAATATTTCTTTCCTTCGAGTGGATCATACCCACAACGAACAAACTTAAAAAAAAACATTACAGTGAGAGCAAAGCGAAGTGTGGCTTACAAGCGATGTAAGTATCTCCTTATCATTTTCATTTACAAATAAGTTATACCAGTTTACCACTGACGGGGCATTGGTTAACTTATGAGCTCGTATGTTTGACGTATTACGTTAATGATATACAAATATTTTTCAAGTGTCCCGAGAAATCTTTCACGTTTACATTTATATTATGGCCTCTAATTTGATGTGGTTCAATTATTTTTATGGTAAATCAAATTGCAAAAGCGTGGTTTTACTTACAATAAATTATAAAAGACATCAAGAAGGATTTGGCGCTGTCTTGGGTGGCCGTCTTCAAATTTAAATCATTTATCAATTTCTTAGCAACAATTAATATTTAATATTATTTTTATTTCCTCGTTGTGGTAACGAGGCTAACTACAATAGGTTCCAAGGTTCCCCCTGCTTATTCTCCAACGTGCAGTATTCAGCGTGAAGCTGCAATCAATAATTTTTAGTCCTCCCCACCCATTTGCATATCAAGATTTAACATTCTAAGTCCAGAAGTTTGTCTGTGCGTCGTATATCAGTGGCCCAGCAACGGAAAAGCTTTTTTTTATATATATATATTTTTGTTTGTATAGAAATAAACAAAGAAGCCATAATCATGTAATCTAGGCACAGGCATCAGGCACATGCAAACACACCACACCACCTATCTGTTTTTCGTAAATATTAAAAATGCACTAATTTGAATTTATAATAATAAATTAAACAAAATGTTTATTCATACATATGTATGAAATTCTTATTTAATTTAATGCAATATTAAAACATTGTATTTTCCCTAGCTTATTAAGCATAGATGTAAAAATAACATTTAGCATTCGGAATTTTCCTCCCAGCTTCATATAAACCGTTGTTCGTGTTATAATAACAAAGTAAGATAATTTACATTCCACTCATGTTATACAAATACTATGATAATATAATGAGCTCATGACTTTCATCACGTATATTTTTTAGCTTTAATTAGAGATAGCAGTGATGCAGCTGCCACTGCTTCACAACGGCCTCTCAACACATTAAATAAATTTAGCTTCACGCTGTATCCCGCACACAGCAGGTTAGGCAGAGGGAACCTAATGTTAAGGTACTCCGTTCCCCACCTTTAGCCGATTTCTGGAGGCATTGCGTGTTAATTGGCGGAATTCAACGCTGTTCTTAGCTTCAACACCAGAGCGAAGAAATGAAAATATAAATGTAAATAAATATTTCAGTTCCTAATAAAAATAAAATAAAATACATTATTTAAATTGGATTTCACCATTCTCTATGCACCATTTCTATATACCAGAAGGAGAGAATGGAATAAATAAATAAATAAATAAAAAAAATAAAAAATAAAAAAGCCTTTATTGTTTCTTGCATACATAATAAGTACACTAATGTGCAGGTGTTATATTTCTATTCTATGATATTTAATATTTATTTTTAATTCTTATGACATAGTGTAAATGGTTCTAGTGTTACATTTAATATTAATTAATATGAGATAAATATCTACACGCATATATGTGTTTATTTGTAAATTAAGATACTATTAATCTGCAAGAACCCCTCTTTGGGTGAAGGCCTCCTCCAATAGAGACCATGACTGTCTGTCCTGAGCAACTTGAATCCAGTTTGAGCCAGCTATTCCAATTATATCGTCCTGCCATTTCGCGTGAGGTCTCCCTATCTGTCTTTTACCTCTTGGACCTCCATGGAAAATGGAATACTCCATTCTTAACACTATGTTCTGATTCATGATAGTTGTATGTTTAACTAATTATCATCATTAGCATGTCTTCACCCACTGCTGGACATAGCTCATTCCTATGGCACGCCTCTGAGCTTGATCTTCGGCCCTTCCCATCCAGCTGATTTCCACCATGCAGTGGCGTAGCTAGGGTATTTGCTGTCTAAAAAAAAACAAAGTGATCGTCGACTTTGATGCCCCTTTCCTTTTGATGCCCGGTGCGGCCGCACCCCCCTAGCTACGCCACTGCCACCATGTTACCAGTTCTTATAATTACAAGGTTTCATTTCTTCGCTATATTGTCGAGGCACAGAAGGGCGTTGAGTTCGACCACTTAACATGCAATGTCTTCAGTTTTCGGTGAAAAATGGGGAAAGGAATGTCTTAAGAACAGACTTTCTCTGCCTAACCTGCCACATACGAAAAACACAGTCCAGCTGAAGAAAAAAGTATAGAATTGATGAAATAAATATCAAATGAACATTAGATTCACAGAACATAATATTTATTGAAATGTAACATGCCAAACATTTGAAAGTCAAATTGGATTTAATTACCACATTTATTATGCATAGACGTTGATTAATATTAATTAGGAGGATACATTCAGAATTACATATATCATTATTCATATATTCGAGGTAATCTTATTTTAGGTTAGGTTTTGTGGGATATTGAAATATTTGTTTTATTTTAAAATAAGGAACGATCTTATTTGCATTTTATTATGATTTAAAAAAAAAAAATATTAAAGCTATTTTTTACAATTTGCATATTTTCCGTTTTAAAAAATATTCTTAATTATATAGTCTCCTTCACGTTTTATCACGCGTAACCATAGAATTGGTAGGCAAATTGGGCATCTCATGTATAACTGGCGAAACTTAACACCGCACTTTTATCTTGTTAGAACAAACAAATAAAACAAACTGGGACCGTCGCGAGTCAAATACTGTGAACTGGGACCTCGACGGCCTCGGAAATTGAAATAAATTATAAAACTCTAGATGGCTTTCAAAGTCAAACAAACGCTCATTTCTAATTAATATTAAATTTATAACAATTGTTAATAATTAAATATTAGTAAAAATCATGAATATGATGAAAAAATTTACACCTGAAAAGTTTCTTTGTCGTTATCCTCTGACTACAGGTGCCTTGTCTGGGACCGTTATATTAATTGTAAGTATTAAAATAATGGTCCAACTTCAGAAATAAGGAACGGAGTGTCTTAACACTAGGTTCCCTCTGCCAACCCTGCTGTGTGCGGGATACAGCGTGAAGTTGATTTATTTATTTATTTAACTTTAGGATTCTTGACCGAGGCCTGCATTAAAAGCAGATATGATGATTGTGAGTTTAATTTCCATTAGAATTGCTGAAACTTAAATTATTTATTAATATTAAGATGCGTCTCTAGATATGACAGGTTGTGGGTTCGATTTCTATTCAATGAAATAAAATATACTATATTTTCATTTTGTCGCTGTGATAATAAGAGAATGCGTTGAGTCGAGATCTGCCTCTCAACACGCAATTCTAGCAGAATTCAGCGGAAAGTGGGGACCGGCAGTGTCTTGAAGGGAGTGAGTTAACACTAGGTGGACTATCTGAATAAGTACCCTTTCCCAGGTTACTTATTGCATATAAGTAGCATCTTTAAAATTTGTATTAACTTTATATCTAACTTATGTTAGACGAACCTTTATTAATAAATAAATTAAGTTTATTATTTATTTATTTTCATTTTCTCAGTCAAGTAAGACAAATTACGATGTGTCAACCATTGTCTCTAAGCTAGAGGCCATTCTTACAGGTTATCTCAGCCTGTCTAATAAAAAATTGAGAATGCGTAAAAATGTAGAGAAAAATAAAGAACAAATGAATTCGAAATACTAATTTTCTCTAATTTTGGGCTTCAAATACTTATAAAAAAAGAAAGGTTCCGTCCCTTTATATCTTATTTTTATTCTTTACCATGTAGAAAACTCGTCGTGGCGCAGGCAACAATGTGGCGGTTGTGAGTTCGATCCTTACTCGGGGGAATTAATAATTATTCATTAATATTTTAATTTCTTCTCTGGCACCAAGGCAAAAGCCCGGCATTGAGGTCCGCCACTCAACACGCAAACCCTCGAAAAATTCAGCAGAAAATGAAGAACAGAGTGTCTTAACACTAGGTTTTCACTGCCTACATACTAGATACAGTGTGAAGCTATTATATATCTATAGAATAGTAAATGAAAGCAAAGACATTAGTAATTTTAAGAATCTCCATGTATTTTTTTGATAATTAAACCAAAATCAAAAAAATATGTATTTTTTTTAAAATTTCAGGTTGTCACAGTAATATGTACACTGGCTATGATAGCTCAGGTAGTGATGATGAAGGATTGCACCCAATGCACTGGATACGTGTGGAGGAACGCCTATAGCTTCAGCATCACCGGCGTCATATACTGTGCCATAATGCTTGCTATGCACGGTTGGGCTATTTGGGGAATAAAGAAGGTTATATGTTTTTTTCTGCTATATTTTTTGGTGCGAAAGAATCAAAATAGAGGGTTACAATGTTAATATTATACTAACTAATTAACATATATATGTTTTCTATTTTTCACGCTGTTTCCCGCTGTATCCCGGTAAATAGGGGAAGCCTAGTGTTGTAAGCACACTCAATTTTCTAGATACCTAGTGCGTGTTTAGTGAAGAAATTTACTGCAGCGAAATAAATATATAGTTACTAGAGAAAAGAAATAAAAATACTTAATTTGCCATACTAATAATAAAACTTTTAAAGGTTACTGATAAAGGATATTATTGTTGTATTCAAAATTATTATTATATTCTAATGATATTGCTTTGTATGTGATTACAGAAAAAGGCGTCTGTCCTTCTCTCATGGGTGGTGGTAACAACGATGTGGCTCGCCCAGACACTGTTTCTGTTGATAATTCTAATCACTATTCATAGTTCGGATGTCAATATTATACTATGGCTAATTTCTTTCATATTGGGCCTAGTTTCTATAGGTAAGTCTATACTTAAAGCTATCTTTTTAAAAAAAAAACTAGATTTAACCTACTGAAAAGCATTTGAGAAAACTTTAAAAAAAGTAAGCGAAGCTGAACTGGAAACTATGCCTTTTGAAACCGTCCAAACTCGAAAATATTTTTCTATCCTTGGTGATCCAAAGGGTGATAGATATGTATATTTATATTAATTTTACAAACTTTTCAAACAGTTGTTTGTTTGTTTAGTGACTATTTATTACTTTTCTGATAGACAACCATATTTTCTCTAACTTCGTTAATTATAAATTAAAATTATTTACCTTTTAGGTGGCAAGCTCTACATGAAATACATTATATTATAATATGCTATACATCTAGTAGTCTTAAGTAAAATTTGAAAAGGATTAATTCATTAAAAAGATGTATAATTTCATTATATTCCAGGTATTCTAATATATTTTATATTAGTAATGTTTGGACTTTGGTTACAATTAAAAGGTGAAGGAAGAAATCGCAACGTCACTACTGCCGATACCTAATCATGTATGCGGCTAAACATTTTTTATTAAATCACTTTAAATCTTTACACGTTAAGCGGAACTCAACGCCATTTTGTGTCTTACTAGAACAAGGGGAAATAAAAATAATTTTAATATAAACACTTCTGAAATTAGATCTAAATCACAATCATCGCATGTATAATAGAAGGTAGTCGATACTAGGTACTATTATTTAGAGGCCAGTCGTGGTGCAGGGCATAAAGGTTCGATTTCCTCTTATAATATTTTCCTTTTCCTACTGTGATAACGAAAACGATCTGCCACTGAACGCATTGCCTCCAGAATTCGGTGGAAAGTGGGAAACGGAAGTGGCTTATTAGAACGGAACCTAGTGTCTTAACACTAGGTTTTCAGATTCCTTCTTCTTCCTCTTCTATTTGCGGGATACAACGTTAAGTTAAAAAAAATATTTTAACTTTGAAATTTTATAAGATTATTAGCAAAAACTAAACAAAGGTTTATTTATAAATTGATAAGAACTTGAAACTAAATAAACATAATGTGTTTTGTTATAGCCAATTACCTTCCCCTTATGAGCTTACACTCGAGTGTCTCGAGTTAAAATAATTAAGTTTTCATGACTTTTCCTTCGTAATATTATAAAAAAGTTAAAATTTCGACTAACTTTTATACTTATTTTTTATGTTAATGTTATGTTTCTACAAAACTTATTTGTAATTAGAATATTTTAGCAAATAAATGTATTATTTTTATGTCAAAGCTGCGTTCTTTTGCTCTTTTTTGTTGTTTTTTATTTTATCTCCTCCCATTTAGTATGTTTACGTTACAGTAAAATAAGCATTTAATTTACATAAAAAAAATTTAAGTTTAATTTATTTTATAGTGAAAATTAAAAATAGCAAAGAATCAACACTAACCGCCACCCATCTTGCAATATATATCGGATATTGGGTGAAGTGTTTTAGCACTACTTACCTTTGCCTATCCTTCTATATGCAGAAATAGATCTTTATATCCTTCTTTAAATAAGTATAGGCAAATATAGAATAAAATCAACGCCTCTCTAGTTTCTTTTTGTACACGTGTAGAATATCGATTTGAGGAAGCTTTGTTCTGATACACTACATGTTCTTAGCGACGTTTATAACAAATCAGGTTACGCTTTTTCAATTTCTTAAAATATCATCCATTGAACTCGTCATCACGGGGATCATGTATGAATCTATCAATTGTGATAGATTCGAAATGTGAAGAGAGAGAGAGAGAGAGAAAGGGAGAGAGAGAGAACGGAGAATGCAGCGCTAAAGGCTTAAAGGCATATTTATATCAGTTTTTTCAAAAAACTTAATTTGTAAGGTTAATAAAAAAAAGATGTTTTTTTTATTCTTTTGTATTTTTATCCATATAGCTATCGACAAGGCTGTGCAACCTTGCGACTGTTAGTTGTTTTCGATAACTGTTGACTACTAATATAAAGTATATGGTCACTGAAACAATAGAAATAAATTAAAAAATATAAAATTCTGATATAAAAATTTCACATGTACTTAATGTAGATGATTTTCTATAAATATTCCTTTTTGAGGCCAGTCATGGCGCAGGGACACAACTTGCAATTGTGAATGCAACAGATTATTTGTTCGATTTCCACTCAAGACAGATTAAATATTACGAGACAGAATGTTGAGTTTCGCCACTCAACACGCAATGCTTTCAGATTTCGGCGGTAAGTGGGGGACGTGCGCCCTAATGGAAACGGAGTGTCCTAACACTAGATTCCCAGATTACCTGTGCATACCCTGCTATGTGCGGAATATAGGGTGAAGCTAAAAAAAAACTTAAATTATCTATAAATACAATAAATACTTACAAATATACCAAAGCATGCCAATTATTACAATGATAACACGATTCCTCTGTCTTCGGGACGTGAACACTATTGCTAAGAGTATCATCATCATCAGCATGATCACCACAAAGATCACTGTGTACCATATCCATATAGAGCATAGAAGTGGATCGTCCTAGATTATAATATAATAAATAATTAACTAGAACTGTATAAATAATTACTAAGTATATATACATATTTCCACGATGTTTAAGCTAAGCTTACACACTTCACACTGAATCCCACACTTAACTTAGCAGGGTAACTAGAGGGAACCTGGGGACCAGTATTACGATAGTCCGTTCTAATTAAGACACTTCCGTTCATCGAATGCAACTAACACACAATAAAAATAATCAACTAGTCAATTTATCGACTATCATTTTTATTATATCCTATTGTTATAGATATAATAAAAGATTAATTTTAATTTTAATACAATAAATACAATAAAATGAAATAAAAAACCGTTTAATGAACCAGGATTCAGATCATCAATTGCTATGTCTCCCAGACTGAGGATACGCGCCGTCTCAACTATTTATCTTTTATAATTTATTAGTAAGATATATAATATGAGCTAACCTTAGCTAGACCACAAAATAAAACAACACTGGCAGCAAAAAACAAAGCAACTAATATCCAAATGGTAACAAGAAGGTAGCTAAGGTTGATGAAAAAAGAACAACCATAGGCCATTGGGTGCACCTGGAATATAAATATTATGTAAAAAAATATTAAGAAATTAACATTTTCTATTTTATTTTTTAGTTATTTTTACACTTATTTCAGTGACTTAAAATTGGGGAGTTTCTCTTTGCAAACAATAATTCTAGGGAGGAGTTGGAATCTACCAACGTTGAGGATATTTCCACTTTTAATAAATTGTAAGTTGATTTTTATTATTTGTAAGACGATTTCTAAATTATAGTCTCTTAATAAGCCAAAGATAGTATAATTTCCCTAGTTGTCCAGAAGATATTTTTATATAAATTATATAATAGCTTTCCATAATTATATGTTATTATTGAATTTTCTTTATAATCCAAAATGGAAAAAAAAATTGAAATATTTTTACCTGAAAAAAGTCTAAATAGCGAATATAGCGAAGCATTATACGTTATTAACATAAAAATGCCCTACAAATATATATTTTTAATATAGCACAATGAAAATTTAACTAAAACTATATTTCACTGAAACTGTAATTCAATTAGACATCATTTCACTTTGAGCATGTTCCTTATAAATTCATTTCTAATATCTTGTCCTAACATCGTCTGATGAAGGTCGGACATGGCGCTACTTGTAATTTACGTTTTCAACCAATTTAGGGTTGGGTTTCAACCCCATTAAGTTATACTTTAATATGTATATAATTGAGGAGGAGGAATACACAGTGACTGTTAAACCGACTGGTTGCGGTTTCGATCCGCACTCGGAAGATGAAATATTTATTTAAATTTATATTTCCATTATAATAATGGAAATATAAATATAAATGATTGATTGTAAATGATATTTTATTTATATTATGTACGCTATATATAATATATTTTTGTCAATCAATTAAATTTTTCCAAGCAGCATGTACAATTTAAAAGATCTCAGCTGGTAATTCTATTAAACTATAGAGTTTGTTTTTCTTTTTAGTTTTTATACAAATGGGGCTTTTTCATTATAAAGATAAGTATGTTTAAATTTAGTAGCAAAATAAATATAATAAAATACTTATGGCCAGGGGGACTGAGGTTATATACAATGGTATTATCTAATATTATATTAAAAAGCGTCCTTTAATATTTTTAAAATTATTACTATAGGACAAAAAACCATATTTATTAACGTTATATTTTCAGTTAATTATATCATCAAAAAATTTTGGGCATTGTTAAAAATTAGGTTGTTGGTATCTGAAATCTAGTTTATGCAAATGTAAAAAGGCATTTTAAAATATAAATAAGTACTTACTACTCCTAGGGCAGCGATTATCATCGACCCGGTCCTGAGATCCACTCCAAAAAACGAACCGACGTCTGGTAAGTCGTCTAGAGCCGTCATAGTTTAAATAATAACAAAATTTTTCAATTAAAGTTTGCTACTTTATGAAACATTTACTTAAATAATGTTAGTTGGATTTAAATTTGTGAGTAGATTTTCAGTTTTATTAATACTTTGTTCAAAGTATTTAAATATATATTAATAAAATTTAATTTGACATTGAACTTGTCAAACAATGGTACTTAAAAGTTTTTAAAAGAAGTTTATTGTTGTCACGTTTAAATTATAATAATATGAATTACAGATAGTGTTATTTGCAATACTTTTATATTTTTATTTTAGTAGATATCATCGCTGTATCCCGCACACAGCAGTGTAGGCAGAGGGGCCTAGTGTCCGTGTCCGTAGACACTCCGTTCCCCTTTTTCCACCAAATTCCACGGGAATGTCGATCACGTATATAAAATTTTAATTTAGTGGGACTCGAACTCGCGCCGGTGAACAATTATCAAGAGAAGCAGCTGCGAGTTCCGCTACATTTTGATTTAAATAAGTTTTCTAAACTATACTTGTTATACATTTTATAAAAAATATTTCTAGTAATTGAAGATGTATACCTAGTTTTATTATATCAAATTATCAATATATTTTAATAATTATAATATATTTCAAACATTTCTTTCTTTTTCCAGTGGTGAGAAAAAAAAAATCTACCAAATAATATATAGAACGCAAATACGATTACACCTCTTTTTCTTATTTCTTTGTGTTTGACACTTTAACGTTTAATCAATCAAGGAAAGGAAATACCCTACTTTTTATTCGGGTCCGTGAAGTGATTCTCAATAGATATCTTTCCCTTACCTAAAAAATAATAGTCTTTTAGACAAAAAAATATTTAATTTATAATTTATTATTTTATTTATATGGCAACATTGTAATGAAATCGTATCTGAACTCATATGCTTACAATTAAATCAGAAGGCAAGAAGAAAATTCTGAATAGCGTTTCAAAATTTTCTAATCTTTAATCTTTCTTTTCATTTTTCCGCTTCTGCTCCTGTGCCATAATTTCCTCGATATTTGTGATGAATATCGTAATTTTATGATACAAAAACAATACTGGAGGCAAATGTTACTTACTCACAACTAAAACACAACTAAAATTTTACAATATTTAGGTTTTAAAGAGATATTCCGAGATACTCGAATACACAGTATTACAATCGCTAGTATTTTTAAAGAAACAACCTTATAATGGTACAACTTATTATATTAAATACTTTTAATGGTGTACGGTAAGGAGAAACAGTGGGATTCGCCGCCCATCACATATCATCCCACTCGCAAAAATAATATACGAATGAATAATAACTGTTTGTTAAAGAAAAGAAATTGAGGTTCTACCCACAAAGATAGAAATATTCATATTTCTTATAAAATATATTTAATATAAGATACTTTGTACTCAAATCTTTTTTAATTAGCTCCAAGAAATTCCATTACATTCAATACTTGTAAATTATTCTAACATGGCGTTTGTTTATCCATCGTTGAATGGATTATTGTTCTGTTTACTAGAAATATGTTGAATTTTAATGAGAGATACTTCTATTGTATAAAAGTTTATTTGTTAAGAAAAACATGTGTATTAGCTTCTTACTTCTTTAGTTACTTAATAATATAATATATTATATGAAGAACCTAATCTCAAGTTTGAATCAAACCCCTTAACTTAAGGCTTTTACTGAACTTATATTTCTTTTCGGAACAAAAACTAAGTATGGTATATACAGGCATCAGTTTGCGACTTTAAACGCGCCTGAGACAATACAATATTTAATATTTTAACTTAACACTAGGTTTCCAGGGCTACCTCCCATGTGCAGGATAGAGCGTGAAGTTAAAAAAATAATCACATATACGTAACAAGCCGCGTAATACTTAACGCCGCAGAAATTGCGTAACTCGTAGAAACATTGCAAATACAGTTAGTAACTTATAATCCAATTAGTCGATGCCATCCATGGCTTTAGCTCGTTTGTCACGAATTATTGAGAGATTTCTTTGATGCTTCATTAGAAGCTTTTTCCAGTTTGTTCGGGAAAATCACTCACATGGCTGTTACGTATGCAATGTGACTTTTTAGGGTACCGTATCTCAAAAGAAAATAACGGAATCACTACGTTCTCCGCTTGCCTGTATCAAAATCACTAGAGGTATCGAACTGAAATTAATTTGAAATTTTCATGCCTAAGGTCCTTTAGGCACATAAAGAAATAATCTTCAAATCAAATGATACGAGCATTTGTGCATTACAAGTATTTTTGCTGCATTCTGTATTACATCCACCACGATATCAAAACTCATTGGTAATTCCCGTGGCTGATGAATTACGAAATTAGAAAATCAATCAATTTTGAAATTAATATAGAAACCTCAATGAGCGAGTCCAACTAACACTTGACTGTTTTTTTTACTATTAAAAAAATATGAAAACAATATGATTAAAGCTAATAACTAAATATGTTACAATTGTATGGTATTATAGTTATATATATTGTCAGGAGGACCGACAACCGATGGGGAAGAAAGGTCCTCGAATGGCGACTACGTCTACAAAAGGAGTATAGGCCGCCCTCCAACCAGGTGGACCGACGACCTTAAGAAGACAGCGGGAACCCGCTGGATTCAAAGGGCGCAGGACCGGACGGAGTAGCGAGCATTGGGGGAGGCCTATGTCCAGCAGTGGACCTTAAAAGGCTGATGGATGGATAGTTATATATACATAGGTTACGTAGGTCAAGTAGCTTCAAAACTGTGGTCATTAACCCTATTTAGATTTTTAGATATTCTAAATAAAAATCACCTACACACCTTGTCTACCTTTTATCAAATGTCTCACAAGTACGAAACAACATCCTTTGCACGTTTTATAATATTTAAAAACTTGACATCAAAGTAGTCTTTGTATGTCCTTCGAGCTACTTAATGAATATATTGCATCTTTGTAGCACTATCCTTGACATTTTTATCATATATTCACATGGGAACAAGACTTAGAAAATTTTCCTCTTCTATAATACTTATTATTTTACAGGGACAAACTACTAAATAGTTGATGCTGTTAGTATACTTTTAGATTTTATATAACATCATTTTTTGCTTCGACACCAGAGCGAAGAAATGAAAATGTTAAATATCATTACATTATTTTCGCAACATTCCACACGCTCGAGCCATGCCATGCCATGCCATGCCATGCCACAGCGCCACGACTGGCCTCAATAATGATTTTTTTTTAAATATGAAATTTAAAATGTTATATATGGCAAAGAAAATGATGAAAAAAAAACTTTGTTGTCCTTTTATTTATACAATAAATAGTACCTAGCAGTTTTGTTAAATTATTATATTAGAGCACCACGAGCTTAAAATTGAATAGCTTGTATCCTTTACATCGTCTTTAGCACATGTCATCCACATTTCTTTAACGGGAAGCACCTTATTCTATCCAATAACAAATCTTAAAGATATTGCAAAGACAATTTATTTTATTAAAAAAAATCGTGATTTTAGTTTACTTATATATATTATTTTAATATTTTCCTAATTTACATATACACCTACAATAAAAAACATACTTAATTGCCTAAGATGTAAAGTAGATAAAGCATTTTCACGAATTCTAATACATAGCAGTCAGCCAGTCAAGCTGCCTGCTTCACTTTTCACCCAAATTTTTGACATAAGTGTTAATTAATATGATACTTTTAATAAAATCATAAGAATAGAAGAATAATAATTGTTGAACTCTGAGAAGTTCCTGCTTCCTAGACAAGAAACTTTCAATTTATCACTCTGTTATAATATGACCGCGAGTACTTTCAATTAAATAGAGCTGCCAGGTGCAGAATTTCTTATAATAACAATACTGTTTCACGATACAATGACAAGACATCTGGAAATGTGTATTTGCGAAGAAATTTTTCGCAGAGCTTAAGAAATTTTAGTTATATTTTGTGCATTGTTTTAAATAGTGTTCCTTTGCGGAACCCAACACCGCGTTTTGTCTAAAGCTAAGAAAAGATAAAATAATAATTTTATGTGTGGGTATCGAACCTACAACCATTGCGTTTGTAGCCTAATGTCTCGCTGCGCCACGAAGATCTCTATACTTACATAATTTATTAATATTTATTTAATACTGTACTTTTCTTTTTTTTTCAGCTTCAGTATGCCACATGTAGCATAGTAGACAGACAGAGGGAGCCTATTATTAAGACACTCTGCTACGCATTTTAAGCGGAATTCTGGAGGCATTGCGTGACGAGACCTCAGAGCGAAATAATAAGAATATTTAATATATCAAGTGGGGATAGAACCCACCACCTGCCGTCGTTACAGTCATGTGACTTTTGTGCCTCTGCGTCACGAATGACCTCGAATTTCTCTATAAATCATAAATTTATATTACACTAACAATAACTGCTAATTATATACCCTTCATTATATTTATAATTAACCTAAGCTATGAAGGACTCGTTTTCATTTCATACAATTTTAACATAACTTTTACCAAAGAATACATATAAAAGTAGAAATAAGTCAACTTCTTGGGTAAAAGCCTTTACTTTGCTAGAGTTCCTTTAGAAATTATTTTTGTACTTATAATTTTATTAAAAAATAACGTGTTTGTGTTGCTTACGTAAAGCTTTTTTATATATTGTTATTTTCAATAATTACTTTCATATTTCTTTTTTATTTTCATATATACGTATATATATCTATATCTATTACATTCTTTCATATCTATCTATATCATATAAAGGTGGAGAAATTGTTTGTTTGTACGCGCTATTCTCAGGAACTACTGGTTCAAGTTGAGAAACTCTTGTGATAGATTGCTCTTTTGTGTCACGTACACAAACCTACGAAAGAGGGAAAGGGGGGTAGAGTAAAAGTATAAACTTGTGATTGTATACGCAATGGGGTTTTCTGGGCTCGATTCCCACTCGAGAAAATTAAATTATTATTATATATATATTCCTACCTATAATAGAAATTTAGATACTTTTATTAGATACGCGTATCAAGACGATTCATAACGTGATATTTTTGTTTGGCCACATACTCCCAAATAAGTAAGAAGCAGTAAATATTTTTTTATCCTTAAGTTTTGTAATATAAACTTGTTCAATCATAAGTTCCGGAATCAAAGTAACCATCATTTATATCGACTCGTATTACTTCTTGAAATAAACTGAATCTTTTGTATTAACATAGTTACATATATATTACGTAAATAAAATAGAGAGAGTAGATAATTTTTATTTAATGCCAATTATATCGTTATCTATCCATACCTATATTATAAATTTGAAAGTAACTCTGTCTGTCTGTCTGTCTCTTACGCAATCAGGGCCAAACCGCTAATTTAATTGTGATAAAATACTCATATAGAGATACTTGAGGGTCTCGGGATGAACATAGGATACTTTTTTTCTCATATTTGTAATATTTTCGATATATATCAATATATTAAAATACTTATTAATTTGACATACAATTTATTCTGCCATGTTAATAACAACCGTCGCTAAGCGACCGTTGCTAAGCAACGATTTGCAAAGTTTGTTGTTAGAAAACGTCACCCAAAATAAGCTTGCTTAACGCATCTCTCTATTGAAAACTGACAATCATTTCATAAATATACTTACTAAATATTCGTATAGTTCAAGCGGGCGTAGCCGCATTTGGGTAGCCACTAATAAAAAAAATATTTCCAAAACTAAAATCTGACTTCTAATAATGACGTTCTAAAAAGTATGAAACAAGAAAATATTTTCACCTGAAATTGTCAGCTGTGGTCGTGATTCACTTTCACTTCCTCCTGTTAAAAAAAGAAAACATACTTTTTTGTATTAATTTTCATAATATGGCAATGAAGAACACTCTTTATTATAAAGATAATAAATAGTAAATCATCTCTAAATTATTTCGCTTTATTTAAACAAAGGGCGGCGTTGAACGCCGTCTGTAAGTAAAAGTAAAGCATTTAAAAATTATTCATATACTTTGTAAAATTATATATATTTTAAGTTGTTTATATAATTTCACGACCAAAGGTATATAAATAAGGGTTGCTACCCTTAGAAGTCAGTGCCGCTCCGGACGCCGCGGAGAACAGATGTTCTTGCGTATTTGCAGTTTTCGCGTAAAGTAGTTAACGTGAAGTTCAAAGGATATTTTTTCTTTTAATATGTTGGATTAATCGGTATGTAGGTATTCCATATATATATGTAACTATAAGTGATAATAAATTACTATTACTTAATTTGATTTTATATAAAATACTTCATATATATTTTGAGATTGTTTTGGGTTCTATTACATTGATAAATACCTTAATTATATATTAATTTCATTGGCTATAACATTAGTATGCCGACGCCCATTGTGGGTCCGAATCCACTCTCGGAAGAACGACTTATTTCACCTTTCGCTTATCCACTTTAGTAAAAATCAAAGAGAGGTGTTGAGTTCCGCCACTCAACATACAATATCTCGAATTCGGGCAAAAATAAGAAAACGGATTGTCTTAACAATAAGGTCTCTTTGACCAATAGTATTTCCAAGATACAATAGAAAAATAAATTTCATACAAATCAAACAAACCTTATATAACATTCAAGAAGAATATTATTATTCAAATTTCTTAAAGTATTTGTACGTATTTTTAAAAGAATATTTAAAAAATACTCTAACATAAATATTCTTGAGATAAACAAAAGGGAAGCGGTTTTGTTATAAGGCTAGTAACAAGGTAAATATATTTAATTACGCAATTAGATGAAAGAAAAATTGAAGATTCAACAAAAAATATATATTTCAGAAATGTAATGCGATGCTCATAATACGCGTTCTAAGAACTTTCAATAAGATTTTTTTGCAAGATTATGTAAGGTTTCAAAATAAATCGTAATATAAACAAAATAACAACATCTTATAGTCGATTCGTGTTTATATTAGTTTTCAATAAATATTTATATTCTACTTTTTTATTAGATATATACTAGCCGCCCAGCTCGCGGCTTCGCCCGCTTAAATTACACATTTATTTACTAATTTCTAGAGTTCTAAAAATATTATCAATCAAAATCTGAATCTAATTCAGCGGAAAGTGGGGAACGGAGTGTCCTAACACTATGTTCCCTCTGCCTAAATTGAGTTCGGGATACTATTTTTAAGCGGGAAGCTATTTTTTTTATCTGAATCTAAATATTCTTTATTCATTACACACTATTGCATAGTCAAGTTATATATGTATTTTTAAAACAATATTTATCCTATACATTGAAAACTAAAATTTCAGGCACTTCAATAAAATCTACAATTACAATTCTATCTAACAAAATTTATATTGATATAGGTTTTTTTATTTATAAGCCGATTGAAGGATCGCAAGGGTGTGAGCTGATTGAAGGATGACTGTAAAGCGGCGGTTGTGGATTCAATTCCCCACTCGGGAGATTGAATGATTATTTATTAAAATTTTCATTTGTTCGCTCCGGCAGCAAGGCAAAAATCTGGCGTTGAGTCCACCAATGAACGCGCAATGCCATTAAAAATTAGGCGGAAGTTAAGTTTAAGTTATTGTATATAATTTCTATTATACTATATACTCGTATGAAAGTCGTTTATCCTATATCGATAACGAACTAAGCCAGGATACAGTCAATTTGTATTTAATATACAGTTTTTTTGGCAAGCAAGCAAGGTAAGGGCAGAAAGATTTCTTCTACCTTAGACCTTAGTGTTAAGACACTCTGTAGAAATTAGGACACTTCCGTTTATCGTATATACGTATATATATACTAGTGGACCGGCGCGGCTTCACCCGCTTGAATCATACGAATATTTATTAAATATATTTATGAAATTATTTTCAGTTTGGGGGTAAATTCTAATAAACCGTGAAACACGTGTTCAATGAAATATTTTTATGAGTCTGAATTTCAAATTTTATAAAAATCTATGCCGATATAAAAAAAATCCATACAAACTTTCAACCCCTTATTTGCACCCTTAGGGGGTGAATTCTAGAAAACCATGAAAGACATGTTCAATTAAATATTTTTAAG
>HE671626.1:238740-249484 GCA_000313835.2 Heliconius melpomene melpomene
GCTTAAATTACACATTTATTTACTAATTTCTAGAGTTCTAAAAATATTATCAATCAAAATCTGAATCTAATTCAGCGGAAAGTGGGGAACGGAGTGTCCTAACACTATGTTCCCTCTGCCTAAATTGAGTTCGGGATACTATTTTTAAGCGGGAAGCTATTTTTTTTATCTGAATCTAAATATTCTTTATTCATTACACACTATTGCATAGTCAAGTTATATATGTATTTTTAAAACAATATTTATCCTATACATTGAAAACTAAAATTTCAGGCACTTCAATAAAATCTACAATTACAATTCTATCTAACAAAATTTATATTGATATAGGTTTTTTTATTTATAAGCCGATTGAAGGATCGCAAGGGTGTGAGCTGATTGAAGGATGACTGTAACGCAACGGTTGTAGGTTCAATTCCCCACTCGGGAGATTGAATTATTATTTATTAAAATTTCCATTTGTTCGCTCCGGCAGCAAGGCAAAAATCTGGTGTTGAGTCCACCAATGAACGCGCAATGCCATTAAAAATTAGGCGGAAATTAAGTTTAAATTATTGTATACAGGGTGGAATTGTCAGCACCACTTTAAATGAAACTACAGTTTTAACTACTCTATAAAAGTCTAATATAATTCGGAAAAAAAATAATTCCCAAAAATGAAAAAGTTTTTTTTTCAAACAAAATAAATAATAAAATTATCGTTTTAAAATAAAACGCCATTTGTAAAGTATAACATAGGCACGCAAACACTTACCTGTCAAATCGGAAACGTCGCACACGTATGTGTGCGTCACACGAAATACAGGTATGGATAAAAATCGTGAAATGAAAAAAAATTCTTACGTCCAAACTGTTGAGGTACATTGATTAATTTCTTAGGTGTGGGTTTGAAATATATTACCCTATATGCAGTTTCAATAAAAGAAGCGCTGCCTCTTCCACCCTGTATAATTTCTATTATACTATATATGAAAGTCGTTTATCCTATATCCATAACGAACTAAGCTCAGCTAAGCTATACAGTCAATTTGTATTTAATATACAGTTTTTTTTGTATACATATATTATATACGAGTTTTCTGCCAGATTGTTGTGCCAGTTCTCTCTGACGCAATTTTTTTAAAATTGAATTGAGAGTCACGTCTGTACCTCCAAAAGGAAATTGCGTAAAGGGTAAAAATAGCCTTTAGATGAAGTTATTTTAACATTCTGTCCTCACGCAGTTCGGGTACAATTAGTTTATTAACTCTGGTCTCTGGATACCTCAGGTATAAATTTTAAAGGATTTTCTACAAAAGATTCAAATAAACGATAATAATAGCTATTTTTGTAGCAAGTTACAATTATCGAGACCTTCCTGGGGCATCTATTAAGATTGTGGGCTCTTCACTCTGTATTCCTAGAAAGGATGGTCAGAGAGAACGGAGAGCCAAACGCTTCGGTCTCTACATACCTCTTTCTCTCGTCCATTGTCATCAACCTCTTCATATATGTTCTCCGGGGGATCCTCATGATTCTTACAAAAACTAAATATCGATTGGATTAAACAAAACAATAATTTATGAATGTAAATATACATAGATATATGAAGTCGACACGTTGTCACGCTTATATTTTACATGTACTCAACGTGTTCACCATTTTTATATAACGAGGACGTGTCATAAGCAGGTGTGAAGGTATTGTAGGCAAAGCTAATAAATAAATTATTTTCTACGTCTGCCACAGACAGCATTGTCAACTTGAAAAGGGGTGAGCGTAATGTCGCAGTTAAAATGAATATTAAGCTTACTAGGAAATGTGTAAATTAATCTACATAAACATATTTTTATGAGGCTCAAGCGTGTTACTGTAACGCGATTGGTAGTGGGTTCGATTCCCTCTCGACGGAATGAAATATTTAATATTTTCATATCTTTACTCGAACTCACAACCAGTCGCGTTTAAAGTCATACTTTGCGCCCTTGCATCACGACTGGCGTCGAAAAGAAATAGGTTTGATAATTTTTTTTACATATCATAATTTTCTGTTTTAAGAATACGAGTCGAAATTAGCCATTTTACACGCAATGCATCCAGAATTAGGCAGAAAAAGGAGAACGGAGTGCCTCAACACCAGGTTCCTCTTACATACTCTGCTGTACTGTACTGTACTGTGATGAAAGCTGTCCCAATAACCGAACTACAAATCTAAAATTGTAATAAAATAAATATTAAATTGTTAGGATTGTAGTTAATTTATTAGGTAAATAATAAATGATAATCAGAACTTAAGACATGCGATTGCGTGTCTGAGAAACAGTTAAAGTTTTGTATTCTAACCTTACTAAGCTTTCACGGAGTTTATAGTACACTGCGGTAGGTATGTTTCAGTAATTTCTTTGGCATTTTCAAATCGTTTCTAATCATAAATATTATGGACAACTATTATCACTATTATGGCCGTCGCGTATAATATTTCAGATATAATTTTACAATTACATTACTATATATACTATAGATATCTAGTTTTTTGTAATTTAAACTGTAAAACATAGTGGTTATTAATAATTGAATGATTTGTAAGAATCGGCATCGACTGCTCAGACGTGTTCTTTAATAAAAGGCTGTATACTTACGACCGAAACTATTCTAGTTCACATTCTATTTAACATTTTTTTGTATAAATTGTTACACAACCTTATAGATTCCAATTATTTGCTAAGAAATATTCACATAAAATGTCCAACTTATACAGATCTAGAGACACCTTTTACATTTCTGCTCGAAAAACTAATTATGCCCAAAATTGTTTTGTACTAAGATCTTGTAGGGCATACAATAATTACTTTAGCGATATAGACATATGTCATAACAATTTGAAACAATTTTCATGTAAAATTATCGACAAAATTCAACTGATGTAAAATCTTAACCTTTTCCTTTGTAAAAATTCTTTTTTAAAAATTTTTTTAGACCATTAATTTCAATTTTAATTGTTAATGGCAACGTATGTAAAAGGTTAATTTCTTTTATAGTCACTCCATGTTTAATGTAAAAGTGGAAACTTTATTGGCAAATGTAATATAGATATGTAGTATGTTAAAAAGTATTGTTAATGCTGTTTGTTTCCCAATTTAAAATAAATAAATACACATTTAAGTCGGATATATCTTTCACAAACTTCTTTGAAATACACAATAAGCAATCGTTTGAAAGCATAAATAAGTAAGGATTACCAAATAGCTAATTTAAATATTTCAATAAGAGTTTATAAATATTAGATTAAGGAAGGGTTCCTTAAATAAATATTTACTTGACCCAGAAAAGGTGAGAGAGACTTAATAGGAATGATATTTTGAGGTCACTTTACTAAAGATTTTAATTGATTCGATCTGTTTGTAATGTAATATTGGAATATAGAGTTAAGACACTCCGTTTTCCTCTAGGATACTTCTGTTACCCTATTTCCACTGAAACTATTAAGAAATCATTTATTCTAATAAACATTCATTTTTCAGAATTGAAAATATTAAATATTTCATAAGCCATGTTTAATAATCTACAAATTAACTTTCAATAAAGCTAAATAAATATATAAAGGTAATCTGGCGAAATGAAAATTATGAATAAATTGCAAACGGTAATTCACCGTTCCGTATAAAATAAGACAAAAGTAACCACCATATAAATTGTATGAAATTGAATATTTATAAAGGATAATTGCTGTTAATTTCAGGAAACATGAGAATCCTTAATTATGCATGTATATGGGTATATGTCAATGTTTATGAAAATTACTGACCGTTATAAAATTATTTCGTTATAAAGTCGTTATTTCATTATAAGTTCGTTATAAAGTTATAAAATTATAGAATACCGTTCCCCAGTTTCCGCAGAATTCTTAAGGCATTGCGTTGAGTGGTTGATTTCTTTTTTTCTATGAAATACCATATAAATGTTCACCTTTAGGAATTTTTCCTTTATTGGTATTGTAAATTTTTATTTCGTGTCAAAATTCATATCTGTAGGTCCACGGGAAGTACCCTATAGGAAATAATTTTAGTTGGATATGTAAACGCGTTCCTGAGAAAAGGTGTCTTAACAGACGGACGGACCGAGGGTTAACAAAGTAATGCTGTATAGATTCGGTTTTTTCCTTTCGAAAGTAAAATAAATAGATGAAGTAGATATTTAAGTAAATAAGATTATAAAAATGCTATCAAAAGTATATAACATAAAATAATTTTGACTTTGACAGCATAAGCTCATGAAACATGTCTCGAAGATATACTTGTTAGAATTTAGGATGATTTATTACAAAAGAAAAACAATTATCAAACATTTTTATCTTATTTTCTCTTGTCAAATATAAAATTTATAGGAGATTAAATTAAATAATTAATTACATATTATTATGTGCTTAAGTATATATTTTTTTAGTTTCACGCTCTATCCCGTACATGGTCGGGTAGCCAGAGGGATCACACTCCATTTCCGTAGACATTTCCGTTACCATTTCCCGTAGATTTATTAAGTATAGTGGCGGAACTCAACGCCGCGCTTTGCCTAGTTCCTACAGCGAAGAAATGAAAATATTAAATAATATATTTAATATTAAAGCCATCGTGGCCCAGTGGAACAGTCTTTGATTGTAAACGCGACGATTGTGGGTTCAATCCCTAATATCTGTATGTTTTTTAATTGGGGAAAGTTAAATAATCCTATAATTGATTGATTGATTATTTTCTTATACAACTACATATATTTAAATAGTTTATACTGAAACAATACGGATGTTACCTTTAGCTCGAATACTATGTGGGAACTGGTACTTTGTGTTATAACAATATTGTCTTAAGAGAATATCTGTCAGAACCGTTAAAGCAACTATTAAGTTAGTTTATTACTTGTTTATATTATCAATATAAATTATTTATTATCTTAAACAATTATATTGATTATAAATACCAAATAATAGAAACGTTTGATTGTAAACGTGACAGTCGCAGATTCAAATCCTAACCAGAGATTTTTTTTTTAGACAGAGAGCAGAGAACGAAGTATCTGTATGTTACAAACTGTTACTCTGCCATACGCGGTAGGCCTTACTTTTAAAAAGACGATATTATGACTTACATATCGTACTTGCTTGCTTTTTATTTATTCGGCAACTATAGAAATTTGATGCTGAAATCTGGACCACTTCAATTTAGACAATTATAAGGCAGTTAACACGAAAATTGCTTGTTGGAGCGAATTTAGTTGCGATTATTAGTGAAATTATTGTTAACTATATTATATTAATTTAATTAGAGGCTTAATGTACGACTGTAAACGCAACAGGTTGTAGGTTCGATTCCTACTCGTTGACATTAAAATATTCAATATGTGAATGCTTTGGTGTCGAGAAGAAGCGTGACGCTGAGTTGACTTCGGCAGAAAGTGGGGAGCTGAGTGTCTTAACACTAGCCTACCTCTCCTTACCTTGCTACATGCAATATACCCTATAATAGCCTGATACAGTGTTAATCTGAAAAAAGTTAATTAAT
Source organism: Heliconius melpomene melpomene (assembly GCA_000313835.2). Classification (NCBI taxonomy): domain Eukaryota; kingdom Metazoa; phylum Arthropoda; class Insecta; order Lepidoptera; family Nymphalidae; genus Heliconius; species Heliconius melpomene. The sequence continues at coordinate 244,272 of HE671626.1, forward strand.
ACTTTTTTTATTCTATTAATAACACATCAAAATATAAGAAAGTTTATCTGAAATTATAAACATAAAGCGGCCCGCTCGCGTTTTTACCCGCGTCAACTATGTTATTATTAATTTCTGTCTCCATGGCTACGTCCTAGTGACGTCTGTGCAAAATTTGAGACTCCTAGCATTTAGTAACGAATGACAAAGACAAATGTCATTAGTAACGAAGTTTCATACAAACTTTCAACCCCAAAAACAATCCCTTAGAAGTCGAATATTACAAATTCCCGTCTTAGCGAGCACCTACGTCCTATAAGTAACTCCTATGCAAAATCACATTCAGATTCCTAGCACATGTAGTTTCTGAGATTTCGTGATGAGTGAGTGACCTTTCGATTTTATATATATAGATTATTTACATAAATATTACTATAACAACTTGAAATGATTACTTGATATTCAACTTAGTTATCCTAATTTCCAATATCCACCTCAGTAATCTACTACCGTCTTTGACATTTAATCTCAGGCTGAATACAAAATAGCTGGGTAGAATTAATTAATTGTTCACTTCGAATTAACTAAAATTGTTTCAATACAATTAACGCCATCAATCAATTAATGCTCTCTTTCAACTTTTCTTACAACAACAAATCAAATAATAACTAAATAAATAATTACTGTATATTTTTTTAGCTTCTCATTTCTCGCAGAACATCGGTACAGAAAACCTAGTGATAAGACACTCCGATAACATCTAAGCACTATTTTTATTCCTCACTCTCCACCGCATTCTGAAGCATAGTGTGGTAAGTGGCAGAACTCAACTCTGTGCATTGCCTCGTTACTACAGCGAGAAAATGAAACCAAAAGCAAATTTATCATTTCCCAGAGTGAAAATCGAACTAGCAACCGTCGTGTTTACAGTCACAGCCTATTAAAAGTACTTTTAAAAGACTTTAAGCTATGCAACCCCACTAAAGGAGGATACCATAATTATTATATTTAATTATGCGGAATGAGACAGGCCCTTTAAGCCGACCTCAGAGAACTCGGAAGTTAATGTCCTACAAACTACATTTGATGAATTCCTTTGTTGAAATTACAAGCCATCTATTCAGATTTCACTAGATATCTAGATGAATTTAGATTAAAATATGTACCCTGAGATCCGGCCGTTGAATCCTGCATATACGAGTTTTCTTAATTAAACCTATATTAATGAATAATACATGATTAGTAGAACAGATTACACCTGGGTTGCCTGGAAGAATCCTGCCGCAATCACCTTTAATTACATTTTTTCGTAACTCATTTTTGGAGAAAATTGCACCCATACGTTTTTTATTTATAAAATAAATTTTGCGAAGACTCAATATTATGGATTATTATTTTACTTGAAAAATAAGAATGATTTCATCTTTAAATAGTTTTCTGCGTGTACTTAATATGAATCAAATCATCATTTAACAGGTGAACAATTAGAATAAACATTGATTTTAAGTTTGACCTTCTATTATATAATATTTTACTTTAAAACTTACTAATTTACGCTGTATCCCGCACATAATAGGGTATGCAGAAGGAAACCTGGGAACCTAGTGAACACTCTGTTCCCATTAAGATCAATTCATCAATGGAGGAACAATCGAGGAACTCAATGTCGCGTTTTCCTTCATTTAAATATTTCACTACCGCGAGTGAGAATCGAACCCACCATCTGTCGTGTCTACATTAACACGCTTGTATCCTCACATAAATATATTTTGACATAGATTATATTTTATTCAATATAAGATTTCACTTCAAAATATCTTTGTTATATTATAAAAGATATAAAAAAGCGTTGCTAAGCTACTTTAGATGTGAGCCTTAAGAGATAATACGAATATGTAATAAATAATATTATAGCATAAAATGTTCTAAGAAAAATAGGCCTATTTTATTCGCACAAGAGTAACTGATTTATTGTTGTCTTGCAAAGGTAGACAGACTCAAAGTAGTGTTCAGACACTCTATTTTCCACACTTGTACAGTTTTTGAGCCAATGCGTGTTGAGTAGTGGAACTTAAAGCCCCTCTCTGTGTTGTTACCAGATAGAGGAAATGACAAATCTTTCCCCTATGTGGAAATCGAACCTGCAACCGTCATGTATGCAGTTAGACGCTTTGCTTTGACAGCCTCAATCTATCAATGTGTTTAAAGATTTTCATATATTTCATATATAACTAAATTCACTATAAATATATATTCACTACTACTATATAACTATAACGAGAAAATCTATCTATATCAGAACTGAAAGCATTTATAAACACGGGCCTTAGCCATTTTACCACAGACGCGAAGCTGAAGGTAAAAGCTGATAAGCATTTTCTGTTTAGCTTCAGGTTGTATCACGCTTATATGAAGTGTAAGACAATTGTCAGTGTGAGGGTATTTTACAGAAAATAAAATAATAATACCCACATAATTATTTATAAAAGAGGAAGGGAACGGCTATAAAAAGTGACGTTTTCGAAGGATTGAGTCAGTACGTCGTTATTCTGCCTGTCGTAAGGTGTAAAATTTTGACAGTGTTCAAGTATTTAAAATCAGTGTCATTGTTGGAACTATGCGTTTTAAAACGTGTATACGTGTAAAGTGTTATATAGAAACAGTGTTAGAAGTGTGTATATGTAAAAGAGGAACAATAAATTGTGGTTATTAAGTATTTTATTATACTTAGCATCTGACATTTTTACACAAGGTAGGCAGAAGAAACTCACTCCGAATTCTGCAGGCCTCGCGTGTTGAGTGGTGGAACTCAACGCGCGTCAGGCGCTCCGTCGCGCTTTGCTACGACACCAGAGCGGAGAAATTAAGCGAAAATATTAAATATTTCTTTCGGTCAGCATTTTCTTTACTAAGCAAATTAACTTAGCAATCAACGTTTCAGTAAAGATAATTATCTCATAACGTAGTAATGTACAAAATCTTTAGTTTATTAAGAAAATAATAAAAAAAATTGAGTTGTAAAAACAATAACCTAAAGCCACATTTTTTTGTCTCGTAGTTTATTGTCTGTTAAGTTGGCAATTACAGTAAATGCTATGATTAAAGATATAATATATTTTCTTTGTTAACTTGTACTAACATTTCAAGAATAAAAGTAATTTAATAATCATTATTAATATTAATTAGGAAACAATTTAGTAATTTTATCGAGTTACTGAGTTATTACAAGTTTTATTTGACTTGCCTTATACTTGCCTTGTATTTGGCTTGTGTGTAAAATATCTCTAATACATAGCACTATTTATGCTCTTTGCCTACCCCCATAATTAATACCAGATATTTACGCTTTCTCTCGTATATAAACGTACAAAAATATAAACATTTATACAAAACAAGCATATAATTAGATACGAGAATAAACATCGAGATAAAAATATCAGAAAATCTCCAAAATTGGAGTCGAGAGGTTTCAAAATAAATTCAACCATAATGAGGATGCCTCGTTATAAAAAAGCCTTTACAAAGCCGACAAACGTCTTTATACGCAATAATTGGTTCTATTTGTATAGGTAACTTCCTAATTAGTAAATTATAGCTTTATGCTGGGATACAGCATGTAACAGAATAGACAGAGGGAGTTTAGTGATAAGGCACTATACTCCCCACTTTCCATGAAGCCAATTGTGGCGTAGTGGCACAACCGTGTCACTGTTACAGGAGTGGTTGTGGATTCAATTTGCAGTTCCACACAGGGAAATGAATTTATCTATCTATACTAATATAATAAAGCGGAAGAGTTTGTTTGTTTGTTTGTTTGTTTGTTTGAACGCTAAGATCTCTGGATCTACTGGATCGATTTACTTTGTTTTTGTTTTGTATGAAAGCTGCATTCTTCAGAAGTTCTATAGGCTATATAATATTATATTACACATATAAACTAATAAATTAAAATGCTTTCTAATTTGACATGCAATTTATTCTGCCATGTTAATAACAACCGTCGTCGCTACGCGACCGTTACCGCGTCATTTTGATATTCATCCTTATGAAAATAAATATTATAGTCACTTTTAGCGTTTTATCTAGATTGAAATTATAGTTATTTATTAATTATATATATAACATTCTAATAATTAGTATATATATATAGTTCAAGCAGGCGTAGCCGCGTCCGGGTCCGCTAGTTTCTTAATATTTTCATTTATTCGTTCTTGTAGCAAGGCAAAGCGCGGCGTTGAGATCCGCCACTCAACACAACACCTCGAAAATTAAGCGGACAGTGGAACGGAGTTTCTTAACTTAGTACAGAGTTGAAATTCCGCTTCTGGCAACCCCGGTGCTAACAGCTGATTCCGACTGAGAATTTTAATTTCATATAATTTAATTCAATTTGAAGCCCATTTCCACAATAATTGCTAAATTTAATTAAGCAAATAGTGTTACTTACGTAATTATAATAGTTTTTATGTTTTAAATAGATTTTATTGTGAATTGTAAAGTGTTCTTTGTGTAAGTGACTGGTAGTATGCCGGCATAATATTTAAGTATATTTTACTGTAAGTACGCGTTTTTATCATTGTTTTTAATTATTAGGTGCTATAGAAACCATATAACGTTGATTTAATTGTGGTTTAATTGCGTAAATTAGTAGTTAAAGCTTAGTTTTAACCAGCTCATGTTTAATTTCAGAAACCACCGGGTAGGAAGCTCATTCTGCAGAATCAACACAATACACGGGGGGTCGCTTATAATATTAAACAAGAACCTTAAGTTCAAGGAACGGAAAGATATTGTGTCCCTTTCTGTAGAATGTTCTATCGAATTAGCGTGTGTTCAACTAGAGCAATTCATTGTTATATGTGTATACAGACCTCTCTCCGCCAATTTAAAATTATTTTTAGAAGTAATGGATGAGGCCTTAAGCAAACTTACCAAGTCGGGTAAGCCTTTGTTAGTGTGTGGGGACTTTAATGTTAATATTTTGGAAAGTTTTAGTCCCACCATTAATTTATTAAGTCTTTTTAAGTCACACAATTTACTTAATTTATTTATGGAGCCAACCAGAATAACTCCTACGACTAGTACTTGTATAGATAACATATTTACTGACATTATTCCATGCTACAAAAGCATTATTAATAAATTGGATTCTGACCACTCTGGTCAGCTAGTAGAATTCTATAGTAAGAAAAAACAGGTGGCTAAGAAAAGAATTGCTGTTGTACCTGTCACAG
>HE671626.1:254069-422110 GCA_000313835.2 Heliconius melpomene melpomene
ACTAAGGAATAAATTTAAAGACTTTAACATCCTCACACTACACTCCCAATATATTTACGACAACTTAGTATATGTGCATAAGAATATTAATAAATTTAATAAAAACAGTGACCTCCATCAACATAATTTAAGAAATAAAAATAAGCTTGCTGTGCCCTTCTCTAGGCTCCATAAAGTGTCTCACTCATTCGTAGGTCAAAGTATACACTTTTATAACAAACTTCCAAACGACGTGGTTAATTTATCACTGAACAAATTTAAAAAAGTGGTAAAGCACAGGCTCTGCCAAAAAGCTTATTACTCTGTTAAAGATTATGTTCGCGATAAAGATGTTTGGAAATGAGTTGCTCTATTTCTAAGTTAAAATTGTTAATTGTGATTTATAACAAATGTTGGCATTTAAAAAGAGTGGCCATGAGTTTCTTTGCCTGTATCTTCTCATGAGCTCAACCATTTGAACGGGCTTTTTTCAAGTCAAAATTGCACATTTTTTTTGGTTATTTTGTTTTCCATTTTTTTTAATCTTTTATGACATGTCCAAGTGAATGTTAAGCATTTTTATGGAATAAAGATATTTTGACTTTGACTTTGACTTTGAGTACAGCGTGAAGCTGATAATAGTAAAATAACATTTTGTTTTTGATTCCCGCTTCTTCTCGCCTTTTTGTTAACAGAACGAGGAAAAAATACTAAGTAATCTATACTAATAACTAAGAGTACTAAAAAAACATAATGTTAAGACTATATATTTTTCACATTTTCTTCTTTTAAGAGACAACTGGGTACTATTGTAATAAATCAAAAAAATTACAGCTCGTTGGGAATTTACATTTGAATCTTACAATAGACCCTTAATGGTCGTTTTAGTCTAAAAAATACTAAAATTTTAAATTAGGTCACCTCAATGGTACCATAAATTAAATACAGTTTGACGTATATTGCTACAGTATGTGCTACATTCTGAATCAAGTGGACGTCACCTTATTACCCCACGAGGGACGCTTAAGTGCAGTTCACCCCATACATTACGGTCTAACGCTAGAAGGCTTGTTTAAATGAACATATAAAGTATGAAGATTAAGGTCAATAGCAGGTGACGGTTGAAATATGTAATTTCATCCATCCATCCATCCATCCATCCATCCATCAGCCTTTCAACGTCCACTGCTGGACATAGGCTTCCCCTAATTCTCGCCACTCCGTCCGGTCCTGCGCCCATATGTAATTTATTTAGATTATGTTTTTAATAATAATCACTTAATAATTTAGACGGAAGGACAGAGGAGTCTCAGTAATAGGGTTCCGTTGTACCCTATGGGTACGGAACCGTAGTAGTTAAAAGCTTTGTTTACTATAGGGCTGCCGAGGGTAACTAGCCCATACTTTAATATTTGTTTTGTAAGTTCTAATTTCGTGCCAAATTTCATAACTGTAAGTTTACGAGAATTACCCTATAGATTCTGATTACGCGGCGAAATTTACATAAAACTCAGTAAAAACGATACATAAACATTTGTATCTTTTCATTTCGTTGACTTAGAAGCTTTTTTGTCTTCAAGGTACCGTAGGCTTTTGAGGTACGGAACCCTAAAATGATCTAATGTGAGAATTTTACAATTGAAAGTCAACGGGAAGTACTACTTTACAAACTCAAATTTGCGAGGAAACGCATTCATTTTTTATGAAATTAACTATACACAAGTAAAAATATCTTAAACTTTGTATTTAAAAACTATTTTATTAAAATAAAATACAATTATTATTAAAACTAGTTCTTAACTATAAGAGTGCTGGTAGTGGAATCGTCTTATCCCTAAGGTTGGTCGGCTTTAATACAAATTCGGGTGTCCCCACCCCTTTGGCTCGTTTCCCACGATGCTTTGTTTCTCATGGAGTTATTATATGAAATTCCCTGGAAGTCGGAAATCAGCGAGCCTATTGTCATCGACATCCAAATGTTCATGTGCCCCAACATGTGCAGCAGGGTTCTCGTAATGCTTTTATAGAACTTTCTCTCGGAGTCATAAATCTACCATAGGCCCACATGCCGTCGAGCTCTTGTTTTATATTTATTATCTTTTATTTAAACTATTTGTTACAACAATGCTAGACTAGGTTGACTCACATATAAATAAGGTACGGAACCAAAAAAAATAAGTTACTAAATTAAACTACCTATCCCCATATCATGTTTATTGTATTCTTAACACATCTTACAATAATAACGTCGGAGTCGTAAGTCTAAAACCCATGTCAAATTCTACAATAGAATTTACTTAGTTTATTTATAGAGATACACTTTAAATAAGGTTGTAATACCAGTGCTTCGTTTTACCCACGTCTCTGCAATATATGGTGGTTACATTTACTGCCAAATAATAACTGAAGATTGATATTATAAGATTTTCAAATATTTTATTAAATTTCTCTTTCGTTGTGGAGCAGCATATAGGATACTTAAAATAAATAATTATCACGCTTTATCCCGCACACAGCAGGTTAGGCAGAGGGAACCTAATGTTAAGACGCTCCGTTTATCTTCTCGAGTGGGGATCGAACCCAGAACCAGTCGGTTTTACAGTCAATCTTTGTGCCCCTACGCTACAACTGACCTTTTATATACAATATGAACAATATATTTAATGTATTGTATTATATCACTTCTTATGGAAATAAAAATAAAATATAAAGTATTATTATTCTTATAAAAATATTTAACATTAACGAGGTATCTCAAGGTCACGAGCACAGCAGTGCGAACTTTACGTCGTTCAGCTGTCACACACCTCGAAAACTTTCCTTTATCACGCAGCTTAGCTTTTATAAGCTTTATAAGAATTCTTTCTCTGAAATATGTTAGGTAGTTAAAAAACTCGAGGCCAGGCTTGGCGCAGGGACATAAGCATGTGACCGTAAGCTCAAAAGGTTATGGATTCGATTCCCGCTCGTGGTAATGAATCACTTAATATTTTCATTTCCTCGCACTGGTAAGGAGACAAGCGCGGCGTTGACACAGCGGATGCGGGATACAGCGTGAAGGTAAAAAAACAAAATACCTAACATATTTTGGTGTTAACTTCCGCCACGCAACACACAATGTCTCACTTGTGGAACCTAGTATTTAAAAAAATATATTTAAGTTTTTATTATTTTTTTACATGTCTGTCGTAAATTTCATTTAACTAATGGGGGAAACTTAACGCCGGACTTTGTTTTGTTAACCGAGCAAAAAAATTTAAACAATTCTTTCCCCGACTGAGAATCGAACCCTAAACCGTCGCGATCAATTCAAACCCTGGCCGTTATGCCATGATGTCCTCAATAGTAAACAAAACTGAATCTATATATATACACTATATCAAGAAGACACAAAATTAGTAATACGAAACGAAAACTAAAGAAAAATATTACAACATAAAAAATATTTACATAAAAAATGTAATAACATAATTCTTATATACGAACACTGCGACAGACGAACTAGTTTTCTGTCAGAGTAATGTGAGACCAATTACTGTAGCAACCTATTTCCAATAATTGGGGTTGTCAGTCCAAGTTTTCTCACTTTGTTAGTTTTAACCAAGCTCAAAAGAAAATTATAAGAAAATATTTTTATTACTTTCATCATATTACTAACTTAAATTGTCTTAATCAAATTGTCAAACAATTTACTCTCTCTCTCTGCCGTCTCTGCCTACACTGCAGAGTGCAGTAACACAATAAATAAAAAAATATATTATAAATGTATGTGAAATATCCATTTTTAAGGGTAAAAAGTGAACTTTTTATATTAAAGTTTATTGCGTCCACGAGGATATTTTCCGCAAAGTCGAGCGTTTATTACGGCCATAAGTTGTTATTTTTATATGACAGCTTACAACCGAAAAGTAATTGGTGTAGCTTACATCCAGTAGCTCAAGATATTGAAGCGTACTTTAAATTGATCTAAGGTACCATCGTGGTGCAGTAGGAAACCCTCGCGGTTGTTGCAAATTCGATCCCCACTCAGGAGAATGAATCGTTTTTATTTCCCCGCTCTAGCAAGACAAGATGCAGAGTTAGGTTCCATCAATCAACAAGCAACGTCATGAATTGATGGAAATTGGTGACCGTCTTGAATCACCATTGACACCTCCAGATGTGGTCTCCAATTTCCAAAGAAAATCCGGTGGTTCTCTATGGGAACTCTGCTATATGTGGCATTAATGAAGTTACATATTTTTTAGCTTTAAGTCTTTTATTTACATGATCATTTAGAACAGATAGAAACTTTAGTGATGTGTCACTTTTTGTCTATTTGATAGTCATTATAATCAGCCTGTTTCGGTAGACTGGTCGAAGACCTGTCCAAGATATTAGATGTTTTTATTTTTTTTAAGATATATTGTTTGTACGTTGTTAAGAATTTATAGAATAATTTTTGTGTCAATTTCACTTTAAAGAAGTAAAGAAAGAAGAAATTATTAATATTAGGTTAAGAAAATCTCCGGAAGTGCACAAAATAAAAAAATAATACCCCAATCTTGTTATGAAGCAGATATTGGCAGGCAGACATTTTTACATTTTCCATTAAATGAAGAAATATGGAAATTGTAGACAGATATCGTGAAATTTTATTTTTGACATAATGAATGAAAAAAATAATTCAATCAACTTGAAAGCGTTTCTGGCCAACAGAAATTATCTATCCATTGGTAAAGTTCATTGAAATGGAACAGTCTTTTTGTTCCTTATGGGTTACTAGCGACCTAAACGCGGCTTCGCCCGCATAAATCTATTGTTTTTATAACTAAACTAGCGGACGCGCGCAGCTTCGCTTGCGTATTTAGGGGTGAATTCTAATAAACCACGAAACATGTGTTCAATTAAATATTTTTATGAGTCTAAATTTCAAATTTTATAATAATCGATGGCGTTTTAAAGATTTTTCCATACAAACTTTCAACCCCTTATTTGCACCCTTACGGGGAGAATTCTAGAAAACGATGAAACACGTATTCAATTAAATACTTTTAAAAATCTAAATTTTAAATTTTATAAAAATCGGTGCTGATTTAATTTTTTTTCCATACAAACTTTCAACCCCTATTTCACCCCTTTAGGGTAAAAATTTTTCAAAATCCCTTCTTAGTGGATGTCCTGATTACGAAAGTAAACATCTGTTCAAATTTCACGTTTCTACCATCAGCGGTTAAGGCTGTGTGTGCGTCTTACCTCAGTCAGTGAGGACAAGTCCTTTTATATATATAGATTATGAAAAAACTTTTCATGAATTGTAGCATATGTGTTATTCTGATATGTAAGCTATATAACTGTAAAGAGTTGACATTGCGTGTTGAGTGGCGGAACTAACAGCCGCGTTACCAAAGCGAGAAAATAAAAATATTAAATTTCCGCTAATGGGAATCAAATATACAACCGTAGCATTTACAGTTCCACGCTTGTGACACTGTGCCACAACGGCCTCAAATCAAAATACTCCAAATTATTTGTTTTAAAAGCTGAAAGAACAAAAAGAACAATATTTCTCACTCAATTGAGCCTTTGCAAGCACTTTTCAGTGCTGACATTTTGAATATTGTATTTCATTTGTTAATTAAAATAAAGATGTCAGTATTGTCAGTCAAATGGAAGTCCAGAAAAGAAAGCCTTTGAATTTATCAATTACATTTTTTAAATCCCCATTTTTATTATTGTTATTTGTCTTTTGTGAAAAAAGTTGAAGTAAAAATTATATCATCCATTTCGACTAATTTAAAAGCGGATATTTAAATAAATATAATATTTTGTATTGATATAAAAAATACGTAATAAAAAGTAAGAAAATAAATAAATATTTTTCTTTCTTTTACAGATTCTCGGTCCAGTGAACCAAGAGTGTTAAGTGCTGTAACTATGTGAAAAAACACTTAACAAGTGTTTGAAAGGTGATTATTAAGTGCATAAGTGGAATTGTAATGATATAATGTCGGTACACACTGATAGTTTTAATGATACGGTAGTGTGGGAAGGTATGGTGGCGTATGGTGAAGGGTTCCCATTGCTGATGCCGCGGTGGGGATACGTAGTATCTGCGTTCGTGCTGTTCCTTATAGGATTTTTCGGATTTTTCCTCAATTTGATGGTCATTCTACTCATGTTTAAGGATCGACAGGTGAGAATATGATTAATATATTATAGCTACCTATAATAATGACTTTTTAGCGTCACGCTAGCACGCCAGCAGACAACAGGGTAGGCATAAGGAACCTAGTGTTAAGATATTCCGTTCAAATATTAAACATTATATTCATTTCCTCGAGTGGTAATCGAACCCACAACCTGTTGCGTTAACAGTCACTCTATGTGCCCTTGCGCCACGAATGGCCTTGGCATAACTTACTTATATAATTAACTAGCGGCCGGCTCGCGGTTTCACCCGCGTGAACTATGTTATTATTAATTTCTCTCTCCATGACTACGTCCTAGTGACGTATATGCAAAATTTGAGACTCCTAGCACATGTAGTTTCTAAGATTTCGTGATGAGTGAGTGACCTTTCGATTTTATATATATAGATATATCATTCCGTAAAATATAATTCATTATGAACTAACGACAAGCTTGCGGATTCGCTCGCTTGAACTACTCAATTATTTATTTACTAATCTGGAATTACTTTCGTGCTCTGGAAACATTATCATTTAAAAGACAATATCCATACATTTCACAACTAAAGTTCCAGTCGATTCAATATAAAAGTTATTTTGTAGAACAAAATATTTTATATTGCTATTTATTTGTTCCTCCTAAGCCAAGGATAAGAACTGAATCGTCTTTTTTTATCGTATTCGGAGATTATCTGTTGCAAGCGTGGATTACACTTCATTTTTCGATATTGCGATGTTAAAGTGTTTGCGAGAATCTTAGTCATTTTCAATGATTTCTTAAGAGTTACTTATATTTAAGGGATTTCATATATAAAATTCATACTATATCATACACACATTTTACTCTATAGTCAGTGGACAACGTGCGGTGTTTAGTTCCGCAACTCAAAACGGAATGTGTCAACAATTGACCAGAAAGAAGGAGTCACGCTGTATCCTGCACGCAAGGGGGTAGGCAGAGGGAATGTAGTGTTAAAACACTCCGTTCCCCACTTTCCTCCGAATTTTTGAGGCATTGCGTGCTTAGTGGTGAAATATTTATATAAATATTTAATTCCTCGAGTGGGTATCGAACCCACAACCATTCGCTTTTACAGTCACCCTCTCTTAATAATAATTAAGCCTTAGATTATATGAATGTACTTGAACTAGAAACTAGAAAAAAAAATCTCTTTGTCTAGAATATCACGAGCGAATGTTAATAATAAAAGTAATATAACATCCTCGAAACATTATTCTATTGTAATAAAAATGAACAATAAAATATACGTTGCTTTGGTGACAGCAATAAGTGCGTTGTATTGTTCTCAAAGTTTAGTAGACCACTGACATTCACAGTCCGATGGCAGATTTTAATTAAACATTGTAATTAAAACATCATTTTCCACAAAGGGTTAAGATTAATAGGCAGTAAATATTTTTTTTGTTATGCTGTTTTTTAATAAGACAGAAAGAGTTCAGTGGTCGATCACTACTGCGAAGAAATGGAAATTTAAACGTAAAAAAATATTTCACTTTCTCGAGTGGGAATCGAACCCACAACCGGCGCGTTACAGTCACACCGGGGCACAGAGTGTGACTGTAAAACTGACTGGTCGTAGGTTCGAACCCCCTCTGAAGAGCTGAATTACTTATTTAAATTTATATTTCCATTTCTTCGCTCTGGTGTCGTGGCAAAAGCGAAAAAATGTAGCCTTCCATTCCCACCCATGCATCGTCAATAAAACTTTGCTGCTCAGAGAGTTTTAATTTGAAAACTCCTGAAGTTGTCAATTCGGTGCTACGTGAAGGAAACAGTATGAAGCTAAAAAAATCTATTAGACTATCCAATAGTTGTTTATTTCATTCGTTGCTTCACATCGTTCAGACATAAATATGTATAAGATGTCGCGTGTTCACTTTCACGTGTACCAATTGAAGGATTCGGAGGAAAAACCTTTTGTATTGCGAGCATGGAGTTCAGTCTATACGAACGTTATGGATTACGGATTCTGTCTATTTGTTATAAAAATAAAATGGCCATCTTTGCGCAGTGATACTACGTCTGTCTGTAAACGCGTGGTTGTTTAATTCTCTAGGAAAGTACCTAACTATATTTAAATTATTTTCATTTATATGCTCTTACTAGTGGGCTCGGACGCGGCTACGCCCGCAAAAATATAAGCCTAAATAATTAAAATAAGTTAAATAATAATTAGTGGAGATTTATTATTAGAAAAAATATCTGAGTAACCGAAATGAACCAACAAAAGAAGTAAAAGTAACTAAAGGAAATTCTTAATATTAGAAAAAGTACCTAAAATTGCCGTGCGCGCGTACTAAACATTTTTCTATATTAAATAATTATTAATTTTTGCGAACAATATTAAATAAAATCCTAAATGATTAAAATTACGATATTTTAAGTGTATAACATCGGTATAGATAACTGAACTAAGATAAATTAATTATAAGCAGCAAAATAATATTAATTCGAAAATATATAAAAATTTAATATAATGTATACAAATCTATATCGGCGCGCGCCATGTACGTGTTAAGCAAACTCACTGTGGGTGACGTTTTCTTAAAACAACAAACTTTGCAAGCCGTTGCTTAGCAACGCGTAGCGACGATTGTTATAAACATGGCGGAATAAATTGCTTGTCAAATTAATTATTTTAATATAGTGGTATATATCGAAAATATTACAAATATGAGAAAAAAAAGTATCCTATGTTCATCCCGAGACCGTCAAGTATCTCTATATAAGTATTTTATCACAATTAAATTCGCGGTTTAGCCCTGATTGCGTAAAAGACAGACAGACAGACAGACAGACAGACAGAGTTACTTTCGAATTTGTAATATAGGTATGGATACATAAACCCCAACGTTGAGTTCCAAGTACAAAAAGTTTCAATAATTAGGTGAAAAGTGAAAATTTTTAACTACCTTAAAAATTTTGTACCTACTAAAAAAACTTTCTTTCCGCTAATTTCATACAAAAAGTAGCAAAAACTAAGCCGTCAATGCTCATATTTTATGAGTGTGTTGACTTAGAAACTTGATTTCCACGTACAGAGTGTAGACCTAAATATTTGATACTAATTTCATCCAGGCACATCCACGTGATCGCGAGATATGGTCTTGACAGGCGGACAGACGGCAACAACAAAGTAATCCTAAAAGGGGGGTTCCCCTGCGGGTAAAAAACAATGTTCAATATTAAGGTATATTTTTATCTTATTGCGACAATTATAGAAATGTTAACGTTTTAGTATACTAGGGTGGAAAATTTTTGCCGGCGCTCTATTATTTTGTTAGCTGGTTATTCCGCACACAGCAAGGTAGGCAGAGTTAATTATTTCCAAATTCTTTCCAGAATTGTGTTCATATTTCGAGTACTATACGATTAAAGAAATGATCATCAAAAATTTTTAAATTTAACTTTTAAGCAGTAAAAGTTAAACTTTAAAGTTGCGTTTTTCAGAAGGCGCAATTTTCTTTTAATGTGCAAGGGGGATATTTTTATCAGTCACTAGTGGGCCCGGACGCGGCTACGCCCGCGAAAATATAAGCCTAAATAACTAAAATAAGTTAAAAAATAATATTAAGTGGAGATTAAAACTAATAATAATTAGAAAAAATATCTGAGTAACCGAAATGAACAAACAAAAGAAGTAAAAGTAACTAAAGGAAATTATTAATATTAGAAAAAGTACCTAAAGTTTGCCGTGCGCGCGTTCTAAACATTTTTCTATATTAAATAATTAATAATTTTTGCAAACAATATTAAATAAAATCCCGAATTTTAAATGTATAGATAACCAAACTGAGATAAATTAATTATAAGCAGCAAATAATTTCATAAAAATTAACAGTAATTCGAAAATATATAAAAATTTACAAAACCATCTAAGTCATCTGCCCGTTCGCGTCGGTCATACTATCGGTCCTATACCACTCGTAGGCTAGGTCATTTAGAATCAGTCACATCTCCTTAATTATTTATTAGAATGTTATACAGTAAACTATTATTTCCATCTAGATCAAATGCTAAAAATGACTATTATATTTATTTTCATAAGGATGAATATCAAATTATAGAAATCATCTAATTTTTGTTAATATATACAATCTATATCGGCGCGCGCCATGTATGCATTAAGCAAACTCACTTTGGGTGACGTTTTCTTAAAACAACAAACTCTGCAAGCCGTTGCTTAGCAACGCGTAGCGACTAGCGAATGTTATTAACATAGCGGAATAAATTGCATGTCAAATTAAAATGTATTTTAATATATTGGTATATATCGACAATATTACAAATATAAGAAAAAAAAATTATCCTATGTTCATCCCGGTACTCTCATGTATCTCTATATGAGTATTTTATCACAATTAAATTAGCGGTTTGGCCCTGATTGCGTAAAGGACAGACAGACAGACAGACAGACAGACAGACAGACAGACAGAGTTACTTTCGAATTTATAACATAGGTAAGGTATGGATTATTTGTTGTGAATTAAATTGTCTACAACTTTGATCCTATTACTTTTTATCATAAAATGAGAAATAGGAAGGTTATAAGCAAAAGTAACAGAATTTTTTGAAGGACTTTGAGGTGTATAACTTTTTTCTGGTTATTTTAAAAGAAAATGACATGTAAGCAATCTTATGAGTTTTCAAGGAATAAATGGTCAATATAAGCAGGTGAAAAATACATATAAATATAAACAACAATTATTTGATACATTCAGGGACAGACGGGCGACCTGTCAACGACAATAAAGAATTTCACATGGCCATTATATTCTCATTATTTTGGGCCCAAGTCAACTTGTTATTTGGAAATTGGAGCGATATAACTAATGCTAAACTATTAGTGGATATGCTAAACTATATTCGTGTAGGTTCAATTATGTTAGTTAACATGAATGTTTGATTCAAAATACAAATATGTCTAAATATAGTAATTCCACTGAAATATAGCTATAAACTTAGTCTCTACAATAAGAGGAACTCGATTAAAACAATATATAGCTTTCCTTAGCCCTTACGTATGACAAGAAATGTAAAGATAAATTTAATAGAATATCAACTTTTAATGATTTTTATGGTTCTGTACTTTTTAAGGAAAAAAGGAACCCTCATAAGATCCTGTCTGTTTATCAAGATCCTTTATCTCAGGAAGGCTTGGAGATATTTAGTTTAACACTGTACCTACTATATACAGCGTAGGGGGAAGGAACTCAGTGTTAAGGCATTCCTTTCTTCACTTTCAGCCCAATTTTCGATACATTGCGTGTAGAATGATGAAACTCAATGACGCACTTTTCGTGCCACTAGAGCGAGGAAAAGAAAATAATTCCTTTTCTCAAGTGGAAATCGAACCCACTACCGTCGCTCTTATAATCAGACGCTACTACGCGACGACTATCAATATACTTTTTTTAATAATGATAAAATGTTAAATATTATAATTCAAATAGCAAAATTAAGAAAATTGATATTTAATTTATATTTTACGACAATGTAATATGTGAACAAAGTTTCTGAGCGATGATACTGAGGGATTATGTTAGAGACTTTACGAGTTTAATTGAGTTAATAACTTAATTTATTAATACAGCTGGTTTGGTACGGCTTTGATAAGATATTATATGTTAAACGTTTAATAATGCCCTTGGCCATGTTTGAGGAGTTGAGGCCGTCGTGTAGTGTCTTAACACTGTGTTTCTTGTGCCTAGTTCGAGTGTCTATCAATAGTTCAGCAATATTCTTGGTGTGTTAAAACACTCCGTTCTCCGTTGGCTGTTTAATTTTCGAGGCAATACTTGTTATCAGAGGCAGAGATGGAAATAATTGATTGGTCTTAATTTTTATTTCTTGTCTCAAATCACGTGAAAATGCTTGTGAATGTCGAATAAATTTTCTTAACTTTTTTTTATATTTCTTCTCATATTCACAGATGCAAATTAAATTTATATTTTCTAGCAATATATCCAAAAAAATAAGTAATAAAAAAGTTGTGATTTCGCATATTACATGAAATTTCATATAACTTCAATCTTTTCCTTTCCCAAGACGACCCACTTTCCCGTTACATCGTAATAAAGCCGGTCCAAAATGAAAGGTGCTTGTGTTCAAAAACAAACATACTGAAATAATATTAAGTTTATATATTGTTGATATATAATATGTTTTAATATTTTAACTAATAACGATCGATCGACAGGAGATGTACACATTTTTTATTTTTGAAGTACGGAACCCTAAAAATACGCCTTCTGTTTGCAACTTTTTCACTTGTTTCAAATTTTCCGCACAATTTCTGAGACGAGAGAGATTTTTTTAGCGATGGAAAAACGGGGTTATCGCGCGTACAACCCATACTGACATCAAATTTCCAAATTATTTAAAAACTTAAAAAGTAAATAAGAGTCCAAAAGATTTAAATTACAATTTATGAAGCGTATTTATAAGCGTAAGCGTAACAGTAGGTTTAGATAACCATATTAAAAATGCCAACCAATTTTTCGTAAATAAACTTAAATAATATAAACTAATAATGTTGGGTCAACGAACAAATATACTTGGCGATCTCATCTCTGGGAGAATTCCGCTATTAAAGAAATAAGACTAGAATCGAGAAATTTCACGAAATTTCATAAATTTTCCAAGAAACACGAGAGTCATTTTAATTATTTTCATTGTATTAAAAATAGAAAATTATATTAGAGAATATGTGACATTTTTGTCTTAGCTTTTATTTTACAAAATATTATTAAATTATAAATTGGCTTTGTTGAGGCCAGTCGTAGCACAGAGACACAAAGTGTGACTGTAAAACCGACTGGTTGTGGGTTCTATCCCTATTCGAGGAGATAAAATATTAAATTTAAATTTCCTTTTCTTCGCTCTGGTGTCGATCCAGAGCGCGGCGTTGAGTTCTGCCACTCAACACGCAATGCCTCCAGGATTCGGGAGAAAGTATATCCTACTAAATGCGAGATACAGCGTAATTTTTTTTAAACAAATAAACATCAAACTCGAAGTCAGTAATTTATGAGGTCGAAACTACTTCTTATGTGTTTTGGAAACGGCATATCTCATATATATTACACCACAAATACATTTCCGTTTATAGAAAATTGTTTATAATAATTTGTTTTGGCGTTTCCCTAATACGACTTCCTGGTGATATTAGCTTTTGGTACCAATTCGCCAAGAATTGTTTTTAGAAAGGATTATCATAAAATTATGTAAATGGTATTTGGCATGAACTGTATACAGTAGTTGTTAGGGATTAGAGTGTTTGAGTATGAGTACGAGTCAACACGAGGAAAATAATTTAGTTCTAGCAGTTCTTTCAGAAGATTACTTTTTATTATTATTACGTTTATATTTTTTTGTTAGATTGGTATTAAATTATATCAATAAGTATATGGATCTTCTCAAATTTATATAATGACAAATTATGATAATTCTTCTTCGATTGGAAAGTACAGTGTGTCAAAATAATAAATAAATATTCCATAGATTAGGCAACATCGAGACTGACGTTTCCATAATAGTTTTCGCAAATATAGCAAGGTAAGCAAAGGGAACCTGAGAAACGGGTGTTAAAACTTCGCAGTCATTAAATTTAATATTTCGAATTCAGACAAAAATGACAGAACAGATTAAATTGAAAGTAGGTTCCTTCTACCTGTCTTGTTATTGTAAAATTGAAAAAAAATATAAACATATTCGGTCGGGTAGGGGCAAAAGAATTTTCCTATTGTTCATACAAATGGTTAAATGTATCAAAGAGGACTAATTTCTTTCTTAAAATAAATTATTATTAAAGTTAAACTTCGTTTCTTAGTAATTTATCGCGGTACGGCTTTTGGCCTAATTTTACATAGATAATACAAATTTATGTTGTAGATACGGTGCCAAATAGCTTGCCACTTTAAACTCAAGACCATTCTACATCAATAGCAATTTCTCTATTACCGTTGGCAGCGAAAGCAAACATTTTTATTAGCTTCACGTTAAATCCCATATATATCAATATAGACAGAGAGAATTTAGAGTTAATACACTCCTTTACTAATATTCCACTCAATATTTCAAACATTCCTTTACACATATTCCACTCAATATTTCAAACATTGTGTGTTTAGTAGCTCAGACTTGCGGTCTTGTTACCAATTTCTTATTACCAAAAGGAAATGAAAATAATTTGTTGAAATCGAACCCTCAATTATGGCATTTACAGTCAGACGCTATACCGCTGATCCACAATGGCCTCAATATTACAACAATTTCACATTGGTAATTAGTTCGATCCTGGCTTGAAATAATTAAATTTAAACATATATATTGTCTTATTAAACAATAAAGAAGAAAAGGTTCTGCAAAAATTTTAAATATATGTTAATATAAAAAGGTCAGTGGTTCAGGCATTACCATAGTAAGTACTGATGTTGTCTCTGATGTCCGGTTTATATAGTTTTGACGTTTGCATGGAATAAGGAACTGGAAGTAGTTTTGAAGAGAAGAATTCAACTGAATTTCTGATCTAATAAAAAAATGAGTGATTCATAATTCATATAGCAATGTCAAATGAAGAATATTTTGTGTTAAGAAGCACTCTCGTCCAGTAAAATGAAAATTGTACTGTTCCTTCAAAAAGTTTTTTCTTTTTAATAATTACAACGAAGGGAGCAGGTGTAGGAACGTCCTAATTTATCCTTATCCTGTATAGAATGGAAATAAAAAAAAATAAGCTTCACCTAAGGAAACCTACAAATATACAAACTTACAATATTATACAACGACTATTTTAGTTCGATTTATATTTCGACGGTCTCGTAAGATGTCTTGAAATAAGACATAAAATGGAGACTTAGATAGTGGAGGGTCTGAAATATAAATTCTCTCCGCTATATGCAGATATTTTTTTTTAGTTTTTTATTTCAAATTTTATATAGATACGGAAGCTATTACATAAATTAGATTAGATTTTTTCTATGAAAACCACGTAAAAAAGACGTAAAATGTGGAAATATCATACAACCTCGCTAATCAAATGGTCGAAACGTACGTGAGTTTATTTAAATTCTGCCCACAGATTTAGGGGCTTACCGAAATGAATACCGGAAGTTTGACGCTTTAGGTTTTGTTGTTTAATGTTCATACATTAAATACAAAACATCTCTAGTACGGAATTCTAAAAAACAAACTTAAATTTGCATTTTATACAAAATTAGAGGCCTGCCCGCTGCTTCGCCTGCGTGAACTACGTCATTATTAATTTCTGTCTCCATGAGTACCTACGTCCTATAAGTGACGTCCATGCAAAATTTGAGACTCCTAGCATTTGTAGTAACGAAGTTTCATACAAATTTTCAACCCCAAAAACAACCCCTTAGAGTCGAATATTGCAAATCCCCGTCTTAGCGAGCACCTACGTCCTATAAATAACTCCTATGCAAAATTTGAGATTCCTAGCACTTGTAGTTTCTGAGATTTCGTGATGAGTGAGTGACCTTTCGATTTTATATATGGGTCATAATCAGAAAAGCGGACATTTTCGAATTCGTAACGTAACTGATAAGTAACAACACTGATAATGTTTGTTACGAAACTGATGTCATAAGGCATTATACACAACAAAATAAAAATTTTATATGAATAAAACTATTGTTTTTTTTATTTAATGAGACACAAATTAAAATTTTAAAGATTCAATCGTTGAATTAACAGATTATAAATGTAAAAAAACATAAGAAAGTGACAATATTAACAATATAATAATGCTAGTTCGTAGCGTAATAAACTTATATTTCTAAAGATCACAAAGTTAATGATAAAATTAAATCCACTTTAAAATATATCAAAATTTGAGTCGTTATCACGGGAATTAAGTTTAATTCTTTGTAAATGTTTATTCCGCATATCTTCATATTTCATAGGATTGGTTTGTTTAAGACGTTCTCAATATCTTTATTGTCTTTCAGCATTTGATATAGGAGCCATGACGGTTACTGAAAATAAAAAAATATGTATCAATAGGTATTTAATAATACTTCATGTTTATTGTTTAGATCTTTAAGAACGCCAATACAGAACGTATTTGTTTTTAAATAAAAGCCTCACCCGCTTGAGCTACATATTTATTAATTCACTATCTCCAGAGAAAAAAATAGTAATTACAAAATCACAACTAATTTCAGGAAGAATAAAAAAATGTTTTTTACTAAATCGGTTAAGCCGTTTCTGAGATAAGCGTGCACAAACACATTAGACAAACAAGCAAACAGGCAAAAAACTTAAAAATCATTATTTTTGGTTACTTTACGTTATCAAAAGTCACCAATTATTTTTTTCATATGCCAGCAATTTATTTTTTATATACATATCTTCGATGGTCATATTTTCTCTAGCTTCATTACGTAACGAAATATAACGAAATTGAGAATGAAGTCTGAGAAATTCTAACCTTTTTAAATATTTACTCATAAGCCACGTGTTGCATGTGCAAGCACTGAAGTTCTTTTTTGAGATTTTGTAAAAAGAAGCAAATAACATAAACAAGAAAACGAAATTTTAGAATACTTACCAAAATAAAAGCCGTTTATAACCCTGAGATATAATTTTACGCATTCCCTTTAAAACATTTGAACCCCTCAACTGCTGCGAGAACACTACTGGTTGTAGCTACGACAGCATTGACTTTTAGAATTATGGTGCCACAATAAAAACTAATATTAAATACCATCCAAAATAATTGCGTTCATATTTTAATTGTACGTTACTAGCCCTGAGTAACAAAAAGACAATATTTTGGGACAAATTTAGTTAATTAATATAAATTATTTATTAAATAATGTATCAATAAAAGTAGTTCTATTTAATATTATGCATAAAGTAAAGTAATATAAACATATCTGAAATTAAATAAAACCATAAATATTCGTAACAAATCAATTTTTAAAAAGTAAAGTGGTGAATGGGACACGAAAAATTGTATGGAAGCATTTTGAAAAGTTTTTTGCAACTAACAAAAAATACTATTATTAGCCATAACACATTTAAAATATTACAAAAATCTTTAAGTTAATAAGTAAATTTATCGTAAATGGCAAAATATTTGAATTATCTTTAAAATTGTATTTTTAAAACGCATTCAAAGTAGCGGGACAAAAAAAGACACAAAATGTACACTTTTTCTGATTATGACCCATATAGGTATAGAAGATAGACGAGTGCAAAATGAATAGCATATTTGACAGAGTTTAATTTATTTAGGTAAAAATACCTTTTATTGTGAAATATTTTTGGTGTTACTTCTTTTGTATATCATGTACGTGTTGGCTATTCATACGATGTATTTAAATAAATTTTAGTTTTTCCACGTTTTTTATTAAAAATTCGCGACACTTATCATAACAAATGTAAAAGGAAATGAAAATCTTAAGAAAGGACGTGAGATTATCCTTCCTTAGTAAGGGATTTATGATTGACCCTTGGGCAAAAATGGTGACGCGAAAGAAATCTTGTCTTAGAAAAACTAAATTATTAAGATGAAAAAAATAAGTGTTTTTAAAGATTAAGAAGAATATGATTAAATCGACTCAACAATATTACCGTTATTAATCGTTAAGTAATGTCAGAAATATATCACCCACACCTTCAACTTGCGTGCACGCTTTATCTTGCAAAGGAAAGAAGAGATTACAAACAAAGGGGGGCAGTATGCAAAATTGTAGAGGATATTGGGGCATTAACATTACGAATCGCACCATGAAGCTCTTCGAGGTCATGATCGACCTCAGGATCCTCTCAGAGTGTCAATAACAATCCGCTTATCCGCTTCTGGTAGATCTAGATCTAGATCTTGTATCTTGCTGGTGCTGGAGAGAAATATGAACGTCTGGAAAGGAAAGGAAATCTCAAAATCATTCAATATTGTTTATTTTGAATAATCAGCAAATTAAAAAATATGTAATAATAAAAAGCTCACACTTGTCACTCATTCTTAGCTTTCAAAGAATTTGAATAATGGTACAGCTTCTTTGAAGAGCCGGAAATTCTACGAAATCATGAAAAAGGCCGACTTTCATTAAAACGTGTTCGCGTGACCCGCGTCATGTCTTTTTTAGAATGTCGTAATTAATACGTCATTTACTTATGTAAATATTTATATTAATATCAAAAAGAATACTAGAAAAAGATACTATAAATACATAAGTTAATATAAAGATTAAAATATTAGTACTGTAAGAGATTTAGAGGTGAACAGTGGTGACAAGTGAACAGTGTCAAGAAAGTTTATTCTTTAAATAAGCCATCAAAAGGAAATCTTTCTAATAGGATGTTGGCCACCAGAAGGTTAAAAGTAACTAAAATCTTAACAATATTGCATGATATACGAGTATTTCACTAAAAGTGTAGAACGAAGAGTCATAATCTCGATGTTTCATCTGCAAATACTACCAGAACGCAGAAAAGTAAAAAATATACGTTAAACTAAATAACCATATTTTGTCAATAAATATTAAAATCAATACAATTGAATTTTTACTATATGTAACATTTACATATATTTTCAACTATGTCAAATAAAGCCAGCAAACTATTCAAACGTCAATCAATTTGTCTCTATTATCCAATTTATGACGACAAATAAATGTAATAGGTATCAATACATCTGGGATTATATTTTAAAAATATTGTGCTATAAAATATACTTCATAAAAAATTGCTACCATTTTTCTTTTTTTTGTAAATATTTTTGGTTTGTGTAAAGATACCATAAACATAACATAGCTACACGCTTTATCTCTAGCAGGGTGGGGTAAGAGAACGGAGGACGTATTTACATACCTCTTTCGCCTCGTCCACTGTCATCAACCTCTTCACATCCTCATATTTTTACGATCCTCATATTTTTACGTTACCTTCCTCCAGTATCTTTGATGTTTTCGAAGGTCAACCGAGGTCTCCCTCTAAATCTCTTACCGTTTCTCAAGTGGAAGCGGAGTGTTTTAACACTAGGTTCTGCCAAGCCTGCTGTGTGCGGGATACAGCGTGAAGCTGATTTGATTTGATTTTGATAATAAATAAATATTCCGTACAAGCGAGCGAAGCCGCGCGGGCCCACCAGTGTCATAATATGATACTATCTTTTTAAAATATTTATTAAACAAAAATAAATCCAATATGAACATAATTGTTTTAACTTTGATCATCACAACAAAGCCTTTTAAGCTTAATGTATTTGAGTGCTGATATAAATATGTTTATTTAATATACGAGTACATACGAGAAGCATTATATTTATGAACTAATAGAGCTTCTATGAAAATTAGCTATTCTAGAATTTTACTTTTATTCTAACCTAATACTTCTTGAATACATTATAATAATTTAAAATCATACCTTATTTGTACGGTATACACTGGATTTTGTTTTATTATATCTTGAAGCTATTTCCATTAATATAAGTATGTATTTATATATATATATATCAGTAGTAACTTAATAGCTTAGCCTCACTAAGCCTCTGTGGTTTGAAGGAGCATCGTCTGTATGTAAACGTAATGGCGAGGATTCGATCTTCGTTCGGGGGAATGAGCTACTTTTGTTTCTCAGCTTTGATACTACGTACTTATATTTACATACATTTAGAAAATACAAACAGCCATATATAGAGCCTATAAAGCCAAAACTTGTTTTACTTCAATTTTGATGGAGATAAATGAACATTTTGAAATATACTCGCATAATTTCGGAAACACAAAAGTTGTAGATTCGATCCCCATTCAGGATATTATATAAATTATTTATATAAAATAATTTTAATTTTCTAGCGCGTTTAGAAATACGATAACTATTATATTTTCTCTATCGACTCTACTATACAGGAACAAAAGTTGACCGTTGCTAAAAATTTTTGTACTAGACTCATTAAAAATGCACTTTCTGAACAGCCGATGTGTACCGTTCACTCTTTATAAAGCCACTAAAGTTTAAATAAAATACTCTATACTTTCGTACTTAAAGGTTTCAAAAATATTAAAAAGCGCTGTCAGCAAGCTGAACCGATTTTAATGAAAATTACAGTTTTCAGTAAAAATAGGCTGCTAAATATGAATGATTAAATATTAGAATAGATTAGATTACTATTTAGATGGACTAGCTGGGGTATTTAAAATAACCAATTAGTTATTCTTTGTATCTTCATACCACAAGTTCAGAACGAAAGTGAAATAACTGATAATATTACAATTTATGGCAAGCCCTAAATCAACTGAAATTTATAGCAATATCTCTTTTACTTATTACTGGATCACAACCTTCCTATATTTATTTATAGATATTAAATACAAACTACTCACCCTCTCTCATGCACTCCTGCACTCTCTTTGAACAAAGAAAGGACAAGTTATTCTCGAGTATTTTATTAGTATCTGAATGAAAATCTAAATATAAAGGTATTTTTTTAGCTTAAGGCTGCATCTTACGTACAGCAGGGTAGGAAATGGGAACCTAGTGTTCAGTTACTCCGTCCCCAGCTTGCGCCCAATTTCCAAAACATTGCTTGTGTGAGTTGCGAAACTCTATAGTTGTGGATTGAATCTCCTCTCAGAGGAATGATGTGTTAAAATTAGCCGTGCAGAATAAAAACATAAATATTATAATGTTAGAAATCGGAAGCGGTTAATGTTTTTAAAATAAACACGATAAAAATACATACCCTTTATATGTTTATAACGTACTCGGATAGAGGTTCCACCCAGGGCTTCCGCCCACAAGCAACTGTCCGTTTGACACAATTCCACTATTTTTATTGTCTTTTTCACCTAAATCTACCCACATGTACACTTGTACGCTAACTATAGATATTCAACAAACTTTCTTTTTATAAACTTAAAAACAAACAAAAATTCTATCATTAATTAATCCTGTTCGAAAGACTTTTATTATAAAAACTTTATATGAACTTATTTGAAGAAATTAATTTCGTAACATTATAATTTCTCACGAAGTTGTCATACTAAATATAGTTTATCTGATAAGTATAAAACTAATATTACCATAATATATATGATAAAGCTTAATTAACGATGCTTGTAAGTAAACCTTTTATTCATTTAAATAGAAAACCAATATAGAAATTGTATTATATGTAGATTCTATTTTCTCTTTTATTTGCTAGGGTTTGCTTTGTTTTCCAGTTACTGCAATACATTTTATTTTTAAGTTAATTATAAATTTATATAGAAAAAAGTATATTTATTAATTAATCTATTAATCAATGAGCTGTCCATCAGTTTACATAAAAATAAATTTATAGATGCATATTTATTTTTATAACGAGATTTTTAATGAGGGTCAATATTATTTTAATGTTTCTTCTTTTTTTTAAACGTACAATATCTGAACGTAGCGTACCTCTTGGAAGCGGCACAGTCTCTGTCGCAGTTCCGTACAACTAAAAAAAATTGCATTTGCTTATACTTTGATGTATTAAAATGATCAACATTTAAGTTGGAATTTTAGATAAATATGGTAATATAAACATTTCATCAAGTAGCCTCTTATTTTTTCAAAATTAAAATGGCGGAACTGTAAGCTTTTATATTATGATATGGGAGCCTAAAAAATACATATTAGCTTATATATCTGGCAAAATTATTGTTTTCGAGATATCGTCAACAAAATTAAAAGAAAATATTATACCTTCTTAAAATTATCACCGAAATGACAGAAATATTAGCATTAAAATATGGAAGGTATAATCATATTTTTTCTTCTACAGCTCTGGACACCTCTAAACATAATACTCTTCAACTTGGTGTGCTCCGATTTTTCCGTGTCAGTGTTGGGGAATCCCCTGACGCTCATCTCCGCTCTGTTCCACCGATGGGTGTTTGGGCACACCATGTGTGTGCTTTACGGGTTCTTTATGGCGTTACTTGGTAAGTCGCTTTTTTTCATTTTCTTACATTTTAATATGTATAATGCAGATGAGTGAGGCCATCGTAGCGAAGCGGCGCAGCGTTTGACTAGAAATGCAACGATTGTGGGTTCGTATCCCACTCGGGGGAATTAATTATTATTATTTTATTAGTTTGGTGACACGACAAGGTGCGGCCTTGAATTATAGCACACAACACGCAATATCTTAGAGACGTGAAAAACTGAGTATCTTAAGACCTTCTGTCTATCCTGCTTTATGATACAATGTGAAGCTGAAATAAATATACGAAAACTTCATTCGTAGCGTACTAGCGGACCACCGCGGCTTCGCCCATATGTACTATACGAATATTTATGAATTTATTTCTACTTATTACCTATTAAAAAAAAATCGATATATATGGAGATATGGACGTATGTTACGAGTAAGTGTTGATTGGCTCGACCACGCGTTGGTTTAGATTTCAATCGTCGACATATATCGCCTCAGTCTAAGGACGTTAAATTCCCCAAACAACACGCTATACCTATGAAATGAGTGAAAAGGATTTTTGCATTGCCTCCAAATAACATCGCGCTTCTACCGTAACTGTAATAACCAAGAACGTCGTAAAATAACCAAAAATTATATTGTATAAGAATAACAAATTCTTAGTCACAAAACATTCTAAGTTTTATCAAAATCGGTTAAGTAGTTTCTGAGATACGGGTCTCCGCACACATTTTTGTAAGACAACCACGAGTAGGTATATGTAATTATAATAAAGGTACTTAGGTAATTGAAAAGTATTTGAAGGCTATTTAAAATTCATTAAATGGAAACACTTTGACTCTCTGGGTAATTGAATTGCCGTTTAGAGGACGAATATGAATACTTTTAAAAAAAAATTAAACTCCTTGATTTCATAACGTCAAGTTTATATAATTCTGATATAAGAGCGTGAAGTTATTAACTTTGCAAAGTAAAACAATGAAAAACCGGGCCGCTTTATGGATCTAAGGTGCCCTAAAGCGTTGGCTGGTTGGTTCAAATAAGTTTTATGGTCATAATATATTTTAATTAGACCTAAATATTTGACATTAATATATTAAATATTAGAAATTTGGTGTATCGGCTTCTGCCTTCTCGAATTCTTCTAAGTGTTTTAACGGGAACGGAGTATCTCAACACTAGACTAGTAAGTACCCGAGAGAGACACATCTAAAAAAATTAAATAAATAATGATAAAAACTTAACAAATACTATTTTCTAACTATATATAACTCTAGGGGCTATTTAAACTTTGAATATAAATGAAATCGAAGCTAGCACCTTATTTTAAATTAAAGTTGATTTTCATTTTCAAACAAAATTTTCAACTCTACGATACAAACATTGCTCACGTCCCCACACGACGGTCGACTACGAAACAAATTATACTGGAATCATATTTACTTTTGTGAAAGCAATTGAAGAAGAACCAATTGACGGAATGCTCAATCGTTGTAACTTTTATTTATTTATTTGTTATTATAAGCTGGTTGCAATTTATTTTTGTCAATATAAAAAATATAATTTATTTCCCAAGTGTAAAATAACATTAAAAAAGGAAAGCACGCACCATATTGCAGGGTAGGCAGAAGGAACCTAGTGTTAAAACACTCGTTCCTGATTTTTTGCGAATTTTTTGTTGCATTTCATGCTGAGTGGCGGACCTCAACGCCGCACTTTGCCTAGACTCCAGACTTATTTTTTTTTATTTAATATAAAAAATTTATAACGCTTCCATTAGCTCATAGCTTTCATTTACCATTTTCTGTCCATCTGTCAGGACTGTTCTCCTCAGAAACTCGAGGGGCTTAATTAAAATCAAATATACGTCAAATTAAAGTCAAATATCCAAGTCCACAGTCCCTAAGAGCACAGAAAAAAGTTAACTTCTAACAGAATTCAATCAAAAAATTCCCTAAGTAGACGTAGATTAGTGTATATAGTGTAAGATTTTGCTAGAAGTAAAAAGTTACAGTGTAAACAAAGGAAAAATTACGAAACTTCATAATTTATAAACATTTTTTATCGGTTTCACGCTGTATCCCGCATATAGCAGGATTAGCCAAAATTAGTTCGAAACCATCGGTGGACGACTCGCATATTATTATGTTACAATTTAATTAATAGTCCTTAAAACCAATAGTATCTAGGGCAGTCATCGTGGCCCAAAGGGGCGGCCTAGCGATGACGTTTAACTCTGAGAGGACGTGATGTGATGAGGAGAGATTTCAATTCAATAATTTTCATTTCTCCTATCTGATAAAAGTTGTATAGAATGTAAACCTGCTAAGTTATTTATTTTTCTCTGTGTTTACATTTTCAAACTATTCGAAAATGTTAAAACGAATGCAAGACTGAGTTTTATTTTATTCATATAGAACAGAATACAAATCATTTTTCAAAATTGTAAAAACCTTCCGATATTACATATACATATGTCCTAACTACTCGTAATTTTTAAGAACACTTTCTTACTGACATTGGTATTACTTTATTAAGTAAGTAGCCTATTGGCTATTAGCAGACTTACACTGTAAGCCGACGGACGATATGTAAATACAAATTAATTTAGCTTCAACCTTTGTTTAAGGAAATCTATTAATATTAATATCGGTAAACTCAAAATTCCCTTTGAACTTTATAGGCGCGTAGCGCGTAACGAGTATATAGGCGCAAGAGCTTTCGTAATTTTAGAAAAATAATGTTTTATTCTTACATTAAAATAACATACTCTCTAATACATTACATTTCGCTACTTCCATAGAATTATGTCTTATAGCAATCTATAACTTAAGCCTTAAAGATTGCTTAAGGCAGAAGTTTAAAGAAATTAATGTTGCTTCTCAATAAGAAAATTATTATTATTATTATATAGATCAATCAAATTAATAATAAATATAAGTTTTACGATATATTGTCATGAAGAGCTACAGAAAATTAAAGACTCTCTAGAGATATTTCCATTAATAATATGTATTGGAAAAGCCACCAGAGCGGCCCTTAAGTTTTGGTCTGTATCAATATTGAATGTACATTACGCTGATTAATATTATTAAAAAGACAACTTGTATGTATTAGACTTTGTTAAAGAAAAAATATTATTTATTATTATATAATTTATTATTATTTATTAAGAATATATATAAATATTGTTATTTAATTAGAATACCGTAACCAAATGGTACATTTCAGTTTAAATTATGGTAACGATTGCTTTGTCTACAAAAGGCCGGCCATTGTAGCTTCTGTGGCAGAGGACTATGTTAATATCTTACAAGGTCGCATCTCAATTACATTTAATTTAACCATTCCTTCACATGTTGATCTACGATCTAACGTCTTGAAAGCTATTCGTGTTTGAGAACGGTCATTATTTAATGAATTGTCTACTGAAACTCAAATAATTGAATGTAAATGTATTATAAGCTATAAAAGATCGGAAACGTGGTTTACTATCTTGTGCGTGAATGTCTGGTGTATAAATAAATATTAAATCTTTTTTCAAAATAAACTTATACCACTGGATAGTCAAAGAATCAAAGAATTCCTTACAATAAACGAGAACGGGACGCGCGGTAGAAGCGGAAGTTACACCATTTTAGCTCAAGATCCCAGAGCTCCCAAACCTACGTCATTTTAGCAAAGCTCAAATTTCAAGAATTGTTAGTCTAATTTATAGTGAGGACTACTAACTTGATAGAGGCGCCCTTTCAGAGGCAGCGCCAACTTATTTAATGGAAAACAGAGTGAATCGTTACTCTCGATCGAAGTTTAATGAAAAACAGAAATTTATTATACAAAAAACATTCTTTCTATACAGGTATCACATCAATCACAACACTAACTGTGATATCGTTTGAACGATACTTGATGGTGACAAGGCCGCTTAGTTCAAGACATTTGACTTCCAAAGGAGCAGCTCTGTCCGTAGTGTTTATATGGACTTACTCTCTGGCCCTTACAACTCCACCCCTGATGGGATGGGGCAACTACGTTAATGAAGCCGCTAATATCAGGTAAGATAATATATTTTACAAAAAAAAAATACTTTACATAAAAAAATCATTTAGTGAACCGACTCTGAGAAATTTGTATGAAGCAGCTATATTTTTTTAGTTTTCTATACCCAAAGCGTAAAACGGTAACCTATTACTAAGACTCCGCTGTCCGTCTGTCTGTCAGTTACCAACCTGTATCTCATGATCCATGATAGTAAGACAGTTGAAATTTTCATAGATGATATATTTCTGTTGCTGTTATAATAAATTAAATATTGCCAACGGCAACAGGAAAATTCTTGAAATATACACAGAATGTTAAGTTACATATACACTTTAAGAATAAATAATTACATTAAAATTAAACAAATATTTAAAAGGGATTTATGGGAGACCCATACAGCAGACAGACGGATTGTCAGCAATATCCTAGGTGAAGTACCTATCAATAAAGAATTATAAAGTATAATATATAAGATTTTACTTGAAATTTCGTGCTATCACAATGCTTTACGACGCTCAAATTGCTCCACTGAAACCGATTATCGTCCATTTTCTTTTCCCCTTTATTGTTATTGGATAATTTTGCTAAAGTTTTATTTTAAACGCCATTACCAGATTGTCTTATGGACATGTGATTGAGAAAGATTGTAGGACAATTTGTTCTTGCCTAATGTTGAAAAAAACACTTAGCTGATAAACATTACTGCGGTTTCACAGCTCAACATGCACTGGCTCCAGAATTCGGCGGAAAATGAACAACAGAGAGTCTTAACACTACGTTCCCTTTGCCTGCCCTGATGTATGCGGGATATATCGTGGCACTAAATAAAAAATATTAAATATAAATTACTTTTTTTACAGTTGTTCAGTAAACTGGCACGAGCAGTCCATGAACACGCTGACGTACATACTGTTCCTGTTCGCGATGGGGCAAATAGTTCCCTTGTCCGTCATCACGTTCAGCTACGTCAATATTATTAGGACTATGAAACGGGTAACTTGTAAAATTACTTACTTTTTATTTAGTATTTATTACACTTATTAGTTCTTCTTATTTTATTGTATGTTTTTCAAACGCCAAAAGCCACCATGACTTTCAAAAAACATGTCTTTTACCTCATGAATATAGATCAAGATAGATAGAAAGATAGATGATAGATTTTTATTCAAGTAAAATTTCCACAAATTTGCTAAATAAACACTTTGGAAGTGTTAAAAATCTTTAACAATATTTTCCAGAACTCGCAGCGTCTAGGTCGCGTGAGTCGGGCTGAAGCGAGAGCCACCGTGATGGTCTTCATCATGATCATATCATTCACGGTCGCTTGGACACCTTACTCACTGTTTGCACTCATGGAACAGTTCGCTACTGAAGGAATTGTAAGAATTTTAGATGTCCTTTCTTTTACTAGCCCACATAGTACAGGGTAGGCAAAGGCAACCGTATTTTTTTTTTTATTTTAGAATATAATTCATTCCCCCTATTGGATATCGAACCCACTACCGTCACCTTTACAGTCAAACACTTTGCCGTTGCCGAATTTTTCAAACACAACGCTTAATTTTTTTTTCGTCGTTGTCGTCGTTTTTTCATTTAACAAGGCGGACGCAGCCTTGGGGAAAAGCTAGTAATACATATCGACATTTTATCATATTTCCTGGTTTCAAATAAAAAAAATAATATTCGGTATTATAGGAAATCCAAGTCGTTGACATTGATGGCCAAAGAATGACGGCGTCATTGGTCATTTAATTATCTTTAACTAGGTGTTAACAACTAAAGCGTGGGAGGATAAAATTAAGTAAAACATTTATTTGCAGGTGTCCCCAGGAGCTGGAGTCATCCCCGCTCTCGTAGCTAAGAGCTCAATATGCTACGACCCCTTAATTTACGTTGGGATGAATACTCAGGTAATTAAGTAGTTGTGTCTCTTAAGTTTACTAATTAATATCATTTAAAATATCTTAATGAGACGTAATATTATTTTACGGGAGAGTGCGGGCTTAAATATTATATCGTACAAAAGCTGTATAACAGTTAATATATTTTTTTTTCTTAAAATACTTTTGCTATAAATTAATACGATAATGAAAGTGGATTTTTTTGCAGTTTCGACAATCTATCAAAAGGATTTTTGGAATTCACACCAAAAGAAGAGGCTCTAAGACTGAAAAGTGTTATAATAATACGATAATATCCCCTGCTCACAGGCAGTCGGCGTATAATGATATAACTGTACGATACAATTCCTCTGACACACTTGCATCCAGTACGCCCAAGAGACAAAAGGAGAGATTCACAAATACTACTGAAGATTCAGACAACCACTCTATTTCATTGTGCATTAACGATGTAAATCGTCCCCCAACAAAAACATGCGAGCTCTGTACTATACAAGAAAACAAAACAGTGTCTGACGTTGAAAGATCGGTTGATACTGTATATGATGAAGAAAGCTGCACGAGCAATAAGAAATTCGAACTTGTTTTTGGGGAATCCTGTAACATTTTAAAAGAACCCTCGCCCATACTTACTTTTGTAAATTCTGAAAAATTACTATTCAGTAAGCCACTTATTGTGGCACAAAAAACTACGATAAATATAAATGATACCGTAGCCGTTGAAGATGCTAAAGATGAATCGAAAACGGAAGGTGAATACGAACGAACACTTAGTATAGCTGCACAGAAGAGGCCTATAAAACACAGTTTCTCTTTGGACTTAGGCAAAGTCGTTAATGAAAGTAAAAAAAGAAAATTCTCAATAGAAACGAAGCTAGACACTTTCAATGCACCTCGAATATTTTTCAAGGACCGAGTTGTCACAAAGCTTTTTGACTCGGAATCTAAACAGCACCACGACAGCGTTAAGAGTTATCTGTGTAATAATTACAAATGTGACAACGACAATGTGAACTTGTGACAATTGTGATAAAAAATATATAAAACGCACAACAAACGGCAAAACAATCAGTAAGCTTAAAAGTATAGAGACCTAGAGTCTGAGCCTCGTTTGCAATCGTCTCTATTTATTGGTTAATTTACTGTAAACTGTTTTAAATTTGAAAGTCATTAAAATTTCTTCTTCCTCTTCTTCAATATCCCAATGCCCAATCCATCCAAATTCCATTCCATAATACCAAATTTAGTTTTCCATAACTCCTATAATTCCTATGCATTATCTGCTGACCATATCTGCCCAAATATGTTGGACCTGTGGCCCCACGCAAGCTTTCTAAACGACCGGGTTCTTTTGAACTCAAGTATTATAAAAGTTAAATAATAATATTTTTCCTCTTTAAAATAAAACTATATATCATAGTTGAATAACAATAATAATAATCCTTTGTTGATAGTTTTTATTTTCAAGGACGTACATCATAATGTTGAAAAGCAAGGATCAACATAATAATGTTGAAAATGTTGCTAAATTATCATGCACGAATGATAATTTGGGTTTTATTATTCTAACTTAACCACAGTGGCAGGCGGTTAAGTTAGAATAAGTAATAAGAATAAGTCAGCGAAAAGTAAAGCGAAACAAGTTCAATTATTTATAGCACTAGGTCCCCTCTGTCTACCCGGCTATACGGGAAAGAGAATGAAGCCGAGAAAAGTAAATAAGTAAGCGAAACGACATGATCACGACATCTATTCTATTAAAAGGAATTTACACTTCAATATTCTTTGATAACGAGCATAATACGAGTTTATCACTAAACAATATTTTTCTATAAGAGAAACATAGAATAAAAGAATTTCTTTTACCAATTGATAAGAGACGATTGTAAACAGCTGTAAGTTTTTAAGAATGAATGTTTTCGTCAAGGATCTGTGATAAAGTCATCAGTGCCAAGAAAAATATAATATACATATATTTTTTGGAATGATAAAAACGAATTATTAGACTATTGTATGATCAATTACATTTATATATATAAGGTGTTATATTAATAATAATCCTTTAAGGAAATTTTTAAGAAATCAATATTTAACGACATCGAATGAACGAATGAATGTTTACGCAAAAAGTGAATTGTCAATTGTAATAAAATTTAAATTTAACTATTAAGTGCAGTATGTATTTATATTTTTCTATATTTTATTCATTATACTTTATTAATTATAGCTATATTTAAATTTGTCTTTACATAATTATATTTAGGAAAATTGCTATAAATTTCTCTATTCACTCTTCATTCTTATTGTTAATAACAATTTCTCTTTTAATAGCTTTAATTGAGATATGCGACGTGTCATTTTTATTAAAGCCATTTGTATAAAATATATTATTAAAGTCTTTGGTTTTCACGATTATTACACATTTTCAATTAAAGTATTTAAGCGGATCAATAAATATTCATTTTCAATAACAGTTACTCACGTCCCGTTTTTACAGGAGTCCGTGGGCACGAGGAGACTGGTAGCATCAGTTTTTCAGTTGACATAACTATTATCTTATTACTTACTATAAAGTGTTCGAAACGTCCGTGTAGGGTTCCAAAAATGTATAATACTGGTAAAAATGTATAAATCTGCGCGATTAATCCAGTTAAATTGTATTATTTGAAACATATTATTAAAGCCAAGCTAAGTTTAATTTGTTTTTTTCATACAAAATTATACGAGTACCTATAATACGTAAAGATGAAAAAAAAAACATTAAAAAAAATCCATCCCAGTAGTTTTTTCTACGTTAAATCTTATTTTAATAATCACAATTTACTGTTATACTTTAAGCTACATTTTATATTTGCATTTAATTCAGCCCTATGTTTGTTATAGTGGTTCTTTTTAATGAGAGGAACGTTGCTGAATTTTCGAGAAGTAGTCCAATTATATATCAGCTGATGCTACATAAAATAAGTAATAATGTTTTAACATATTTAGTATTTATTTTAAACTTTAACACCAAAACTTAAATTGTATAAGATTTAGCTTTAAATTACGCAAGTAGTTTTATATTTAAATAAAAATTTTGAAACGGTTACGTCCGTAAATCACTAAAATATAGGTATATTTTTAAATCATAATTAAATATTATTCAATTAACTGTGGATTTTAAATAACCACAACTGTTATAAGATAGACAAATTAGTTAAATATATTAAAACGTTCGGTTTTAAAAGCGAGGAAGTTTAATTATATACTTAATATTATGTAGAAGACCAAATATATACTCTTATTTATATCTTGTAAATCTCTTAAATTTGTATCTTATTTTAAGGAAAGGTTTTCAAAATATTGTACAGTTATATTTTTTATTAAAATCTTAAAATATTGCTAATTAAATTTAAATATTTCTGAACTTTGAATGCTTAGAAATTTAACATAGTGTCATCGTAGTGCAGTGAGATAACGTGAATATACGATGGTTTTGGGTTCGATCCCCAAGCGAACAAATTATTACTGTTCCCTTGCTCTTGACAAGACAAACTGAGGCTTTAAGTTCCGTCATACAACACGCAATATCTCAAATCCGGAGAGAAAGTGGAGAAAATAATATTTTGACATTAGGTTTTCCTTGTCTACCCGGCTCCTGTTTTTCTTGTCTACTGTATTAGTACGGAATGAAGCGTTTAGCTTAAAATATTCTGCAGTATTTAGGTCTTGAGAATGATGAAAGGAATGTCTAAAGAAAATATAATTATAACTATTTTAAAAGACTAGCTTCCAATTCTAATTATTGTTATGTAATATCTGATAATTTGTACACGATTGTGTCATTTTACAGAATTTTAATAAACATATTGTATGCATTTTAATTTTTGTTTTATTTATATAAATCTGTAGTGTCTGTCCGTAACGTTACCTTTATACTAATTACTTTTTAACAAAAAACAAACCAACTTCAAAAAGCAGACTAAAAAGTAAAAAATTAAGAAAGATTTTATAATTAAAATATCTTATCTCGGGCACAACAAGATCTAGACATTTTATATACATGGTTTCAAAGCAACCTACTAACCATTAACACTGAAAAGACCTGTTATATGTTTTTCAAATCAAAAAATAAAAAAAATCCACATCATATGCCTCTAACTATTAATAACATTCCATTGCTAGAAAAGAATAAAGAAAAATACCTTGGGATATGGCTTGACTCGCACCTTAGTTGGAATCCACAGGTTGAATATATATGTAACAAACTTTCTAGTCTCATGTACATACTTAAAACAATCGCTCGATGTCTTCCACATCGAGTACGGCTAATGATATATAACTCACTGGTAAAATCACATCTCTTGTATCTAATCGAAATATGGGGAACGGCTTCGAAATGTAATATACAACGCATACAAACATCACAAAATAAAATTATCAAATCACTTTTTAACTATCCACATTTAACACCTACAGAAACACTATACAAAAACACTAAATTAATGAACATAAAACAGTTACACAACTACACTACATGTATACTCATTCGAAAAATCTTTAGATGGAAGTGTTCACACGGAGATTTCGTTCGAGATCAAAGGCAATCAGAACCGACATCACAGACGAGCGCATAATTTGATATTACAAAAGACACGTACTAAATATGGGAGCAAACTAATAACTTTTCAGGGAGTGATGCTATTTAATGGTTTACCGCAAGCGATTAGAAATTGTAAGTCGTTTGATGAGTTTAGGTCCGGGCTTCGCGCGTCCGTGCTTGGCCGTGCTCTTCTTAAGAGGTGAATGATGGCTGGGCAACGGGCGTAAATGGGGTTTGGATTTGGATCCATTGGATGACGGTTTTGTTTTGTTTTGTATGATTTTATTAGTAATTTTACTCTTACTTATATGTTAACTTTTATTCACATTTTATTTTTACCTAATATTTACATTTTTATGTTAACTTTATATTTACAGTTTATTTTTACCAAATATTTACATTTTTATGTTAACTTTATATTTACATTTTATTTTTACCAAATATTTACAGTTTTATGTTAACTTTATATTTACATTTTATTTTTACTATCAGCTTTGTTCACTAATGCCTTTTTATATTATATAATATTTCTTTTATTTAATTTCTCATGTAAATGACATCGTCGTAATGAGAATAAGGATCTTTAAACAGAATTAATTTTATAATTAAAGGATTCGGTGTAAAGTTGTTGTAGCATTAGCTTGAGGAGCTTAGGAGTGCCACAAAAATATTTTCCAACACCATCAATTGGAAATTACAGCTTTTGAAAATGTTTATGTTTTAAAACATTGTCAATTAATAAGAAACTTCAGGCGGCTTCTGTTACATAACTAAATAATGCATAAATTAGGGAATACAAAAACACCAATAGTCGGTGCAAAAAACACGCAAAATAATTTCCTTCAAACATTTGGTTGCGCATGTGCTATTTAAATAGATATTATTTTGAATGTCCAATATATCTGAAACGGTAGAGCTACAAGGTATATGTGGCTATTTGGGGTAAAAATTGTTAGTATTACCCTCCTCTATCACCGCTATCCGTTTATCTAATAATATTGATATTATATTTTTATTGCTATAGATATTATTGTTTTAGGTATTGTTGTTTTGATTAAAATTAATTTCTGATTCCTTATAGTTTTGACGGTGCTTGCTTACAGTACATCTACCGGGTCCAACTATCTATATTTAAAAATCATCCATATACCCGTTAAAGGTAGGTTATCTTATCAATATATGTTTTATTACGATAATCTATAGCAAATATATAAATATGATCAACAAAATCTTCCACATTCCAAATCATTAAAATTTTTGAGTTTTTTATTATAAATTAAAAAAAAATTAAATGCATTTGTTAAATATAATTAATTTTAAATTAACTTAAATCTATGAGGAATTTTCGCTGGCAGACTTCTCTTCTAATAGTGTCTGGTGATGACTTTTTATAACAAGAAGGTAGTAAATACTGACAACTGGAAAAAGAGACAAAAACATATATAAATTAAAATCTTATACTTACATAATTTATGGTATAAATTAATGAAGTATTCGTAGGACAATAATTGGGTTTAGGTCTAGAATGGAGTAAAATTGAATCCTATCCAGTTTTATATTAGGCCTTATCTGGCATAGCACGGTTAACAGAGAGAACGTAGTGAAAGGCACTCGTTTCTCCACTTTTCACCTGAGTGTATAGTGCTCATTGAGCTAAAGCGTTGAGCTTCGCAACGCAACGCTTTAGCTCAATGCTCAATTTTGCTCAATTTTACTCCTGTTTATTTTTCTTAGCTTACCGCACATAGCAAGGTAGACAGAGAATACCTGGGAACTGATAAGACACTCCATATCCCACTTTCCGCCAAATTTTTGGGGCATTGCGTGTTGAGTGGCGGAAATCAACGCCGCGCTTTGCCTCGTTACCAGAGCGAATAAAAGACAATCTTACTCATAATTCATTCCCCTGAGTAGATAACTCACAACCGTCGTATTTACAGTCGCACGCTTATACCTCCTATGCCACGACAGCCTTGAGTGATGATGGACCCTTTGTTCATCGCATTTACTTTCAGGCAAAAATAGAAGATGTCTTAAAAATATTTTTACTTACGCAAGTTAATTACTCCTTCTATCACTTTATCTACTTTACTCGAGTCGGTTGCCAGCCTGACGACAAGCAAAATAGCGTAGATGGTGAGGGACACCGTACAGTATATTAGATATGCCTTAATAAGTTTCGGATTTCTCTGAAATGTGAAAATATGTTTAAAATATAAATCTATTGTGCATACGAGTATGTACATAAATATGCAATCAATTTTTTTTTCAGGGTCAGAGGAAAACTGGGAATCTAACTTAAACTAACCTAGCATTAAGGCACTCCGTTCACATTAAGACACTTCGTTCGTCACTTTCCGTCAAATTCTGAAACATTACGTGTTGATTGGAGGATCTTAACGCCACGCTTTGCCTTGCCTTTCATTTTCTCGAGTGGGAATCGAACCCAGAACCTATCGTGCTTACAGTCGTGGAAGTGTATTAATGTTAGATTCCCGACAAAGTTTGACGTTGATTACCTATATGAAATTCGCAATATTCCTTAAATAAAAAGAAAAATTAAAAGAAACTGTGCCGTATGAGGAAAACGGAGCCTCTCAAGTTTTTCTTTTTCCGTCTGTCTACCTCGCTATATGCGGGATAAAGCGCGAAACTAAAAACCATACGTACCTTGTTAAGTCCAACCATTAGCACGACGGCGAAAATGAATGAAAGGACAAAGTAGGAGAAGAGCACTGAACCTAACCAAACCAAATTGAAACCTGACGCTGCCACCTTTATGTCGGGAGAAGCCTGATATCTAACCCCAGTTAATATCAGTGTTACTGAGTAAATTAATCCAAAGATTGATCCAACCTGAAACAATACTTTAATTTATATATTTTTTTTATATAAATAGATAGATAATCTTTAAAAAACTTAATCTTCTTATATAAATCTAAACTTAATCTTTAAAAGGACAATATTATAAGAGTATGTATATTTATCTTTAATTGTTTATTTATGTATTTATATATATATATGTATGTATTTATTTATGTATGTATGTTATGTTTGTTTATATATATGTATATATAAAGCTATTTGGTATTCGCTATTTATGTATTGGTTTATATTAATCGTAGTACTTTTTGCACCTTTCTGCTTTCTTTACTAAATTTAATCCTTTCGGTTTTCTTTTGGTTGCCTGTAAGAAATCGCTTTTAGTGATAAGGCCGCCATTGCACTGTTAATCATATTTATCATGTACTGTATTTTATTCCCTTCTTATTTGTGCAATAAAGTGTTATATTATTATTATTATTATTATTATAGATAAAATAAATAAAAAAGAGAGCGAAGAAACGGATATATACATTTTAATTAATAAATAGATATAATTATTATTTTATTAAATATTGTTAGCGTACTTATGTAAATGTGGGTAGATGTAGACCAAAAAAAGACTATAAAAGTAATGGAATTGTGTCAAACGCGGGCTTTATTTATTTAAGATTATTTAGGAAGGAACTTACTCGCTATCCGTCGTTCAAGCAGTGTAAAATATGGAAAAATGCCTGAAATATAATAATATAGAAGATATTTATCATGTGTTGTTGGAATGTGTACGAAATGAAGCCAAGCGGCCTCTTTAGCTAAAGTCCTATGTTGGCATTTGCAGCAGTACCTTTGCTGAGCCTCTGAAGAGTGAGGCTCTAGCTCTGGCTAAGGTAACTGAATTATGAATGTAGATCATATGGGGGTGATAAGGCTAAGCTTCCATGTAAATTGCAGATTAAAAAAAAAGGTCTTCGCGAAAATCGATTTGTACACATTAAGTAAATAAATATATTAGTGGTTGCCAGTCTTACTATATTGACGAACGCTAATATCAAGCATCCTTTCTCCAGTGACCAGCAACAGCAGCATTTCTTAAATAAAACCATTTTTATTCTGAAATAAAAGAAATAAAAGTATATCTTTAGTGTAATATAAAATAAAATTACAGCAAATTAGCAGTGCTTCTACTTCTTCTTAATATACCTACTTGATATTAAGAAGAAGTTATCCTACTTAGTCAACAAGTAGAGTAAGTAGTCATAAGAATGCGCCAACAAGTCATAGAAGCGCATTAGTTAGCAGTAAACGGAATATATAAAAAGCCAAAAAAAAGTAATCTCTTCTAATCACATTATGGTATGAGGCCAGTCGTGGCCCTGGGGCACAATGCATGACTATAAACCCGATTGGTTGTGGGTTCGATTCCCAATCGAGAAGTTGCAATATTTATTTAAATTTATGTTTCGCTCTTGTGTAGAGTCGAAACGCGGCGTTGAGTTCCACCACTCAACACGCATTATATACAAGGCCCTTAAGCTTAACGGGCATCCTCCGGTCAAAGATAACACCAGTAGTATTTATATAGCTAATTTAGCCAAGCAGCTGCGATGCGATGGTATCACCCCTAGTGACTACTTGTCCATCAATGATAAGGGGGTGTTGCAGTTTGCTAAGCTTTAGCTTTAGGTTACACACCATATATTGGGTTTT
Organism: Heliconius melpomene melpomene; assembly: GCA_000313835.2. NCBI lineage: Eukaryota > Metazoa > Arthropoda > Insecta > Lepidoptera > Nymphalidae > Heliconius > Heliconius melpomene. The sequence continues at coordinate 291,226 of HE671626.1, forward strand.
CGCAATCAACATCGAGCCGCCTGCCTGTTACTGGTATTTCCATTCACAGAGAGCTGATTCTCTCTGAATTTAGGATATTCGATACAACATTCATTATATCAATAACTCAAGACGAGAAAACTGCATGAGATTTGTCTTATGCATTTTCGAGTGGAAATTTTAAACAAGCGTTTCACTATAAATATGATAGGTTGTGGGTTCGATTTCCATTCGAGGTAATGAAATATTTTACATTATATTAACACAAGTCTTATAGTTGTCTTATAGTTGTCACGCAGAGATAACAATTAGTGTTAAACTGACTTTAGATGTATACGTTTTTTAATATACGGGTACAAGGTAAGTTTGAAATGCGACCTACCTATGCCTATACATTATTATTTATACGTAAGTACATCCTACTAAAACTATAAATGTCAAGATTTATGAGGATGGATGCTTGTCTTCTTTTCACGCAAAAACTACTAAACTGATTGAGATAAAACTTTACAACTATAGTTTTTACATCAGAATAACACATAAGCCACAACTTAGTTAAATATGTAGATTTCGTATAATTAATTTATAAATACACAACAAACTAAGAAATAAATAAATATATAAGTAAATAAGTTGAGATAATATTATTCATAGAAGATTTCGCATATAAATAACAAGTATTTGTGAAATCGACTCGTCAACTATTCCTTTCGCTGAGACGCCTTCAACATATGTATAAGTAAAGTCAAAAGTCAAAGTCAAATAAACAAAGTATAACCTGCAACCTAACTTTCTGTCTCATATTTAAACTATGTACTATTAAAATAACCAAAAAACCTACTTTTTATAATGAAACAAAAGTATTTTTCTTTATAATTACCATTGTGAAATAACATGGGATATAAATAAACTTACTTTTACTGTAGACGTGCAGATAACGGAACTTGTAAACACGAACTGAGTGAGGACCGACCGAGCGTGGAGGCTCCTATAGTGTAACTTGTTTTGTTTGTGGGAAAACCCTTAAGCAAAAATCCTGTCGATATACTTATTATATAGCACAAGCCTTAGAGGATATTTTTGATAGTTTTTAAATCGAGATTATAAGCAATACTACAAGAGTATCAGATATAATAACATTCATTTTCAACAGCCTCTCCAGTAAACAGAGATGTTTGGGAAGGACATTTAAATTGTAATATTATTTTGAATTTTGGTATTCAGCATTCTTCACCAATATAGCTTTATAATTATTCTCTATTGAAATACCTTTCTCTTCTTTATTTCTGTCTAACTCATTAACTATTAAGGCTACCCAACTATGGAATTCCTTACCCATTGATATCAGAAATGCCAAAAGTCAACAAAAAATTAAAACTTCACTGTAATTTTTATTACTATTTGAATATTTAATTAAGAAGCTTTTGTTCTTAAAGCATCAAAATATGTACTATAAATGTGTAGATTTATTTATATGTGATTTTTATTGTTTATTAATATATATTTATTAACGTATATGTAGTACATATACGAGTATATGTTATGAATTGTGTGAATTATATAAATATTTATTTATATGTTTATTTTATTTTATTATTATTAAATAATATCCTGCAATTTAATGCACCACCCACCATCTGTTTTATTCACCTCCAACGACCAAAGGTTGCCTGGAAGAGATCGCTTTAAATTTTCGTGAATTTTTATTTGTAATGAAGTTTATCGTATTGTATTGAAATTACAATTCATACTATATGGGGTAAAAACAGCATAAATCTCTATTACCTATATCCTTTTATCTACCCATACTAACATAGATATTGTAAGAAACTATTGGAAATATTAAATAAAGTGGGAAAGATAATGAATTAAAACAAGGCTTCAAATAATTATTAAACAACTCAAGGGATTTATCTAGCAGTCCAATAACAATATCCGGTTCTAAAGAATTCATCGGGCAGAGTGACGTTAGCGATCTTCCTCTTTCGGTCGCCGTTGACAGCCTTAAAAAGTGCCAGTAATTAGAGTCGTCCTTATATAACCTCTATGGTCATTATTTCTAACAATATTATATTTTTATTGTTATAGATATAATAGTTTGAGATATTGTTATATATTTTACTAGCGGACCCGGACGCTGCTACGCCTGCTTGAAATATAAGAATATAATTTCTATAGAAATATAATTTCAATCTAGATGAAATGCTAAAAGTGACTATTATATTTATTTTCATAAGGATGAATATCAAAATGACGCGGTAACGAACGCGGTCGCGTAGCGACGACGGTTGTTATTAACATGGCAGAATAAATTGCATGTCAAATTAGAAAGTATTTTAATTTATTAGTATATATGTGTAATGTAATTTAATGTAATTATTTGCTAGTATGAACTAGTACCTAATTTTATTCAGACAGTTTTTTTTTTTTTTTCTGAGCATGACAGCCGCACTTCACGTATTTATATATATATATATATATATATATATATATATATATGTTTATTTATATATGTATATTAGTATATTGTCATAGATTTAGTATATATGTATTATATATAGTTTGTATTTATAAATTTAGTGTATATGTATCTATTTATGTATTTGGATATGTATTTACTCTTTTTTGTGATTATTTTTTTTTTATTTAAATTCTTAGTGATTTTTCTCCTTTGATAACTGCACTGTACTCTCTTCCCGCTATTTGACAGTCACCCACTTCCATTGGTTGGCTGGAAGAGATTTCTTTTAGAAATAAGCCCACCTTTGCTAACTAAACTTTTAATTTTGTATTTCCTATGTGTTTTTATGTGCAATAAAGAATATATAATAAAGAATATATAATAATGTAATATTATATAGCCTATAGCACTTCTAAAGAATGCATCTTTCATACAAAACAAAAACAAAGTAAATCGATCCAGTAGATCTAGAGATCTTAGCGTTCAAACAAACAAACAAACAAACAAACAAACAAACAAACAAACAAACTCTTCCGCTTTATTATATTAGTATAGATGATTTAATGAATTTCTAATTGTTTTAATTTTCTTTCTTTCTTATTGTTTTAATTGTGCTTATAGTGCATGCCGACTGCACTGCCCTCTACCAGGTTCCATATTAAAAAATCATCCAGATACCCATTAAAATATTGTAAATAGGTTACTTATCATATATATGTTTTATTATGTTAATATATAATAGCAAATATGTAGATATGATCAACAAAACCTTCCACTCTCCTCTAACAAATAAATGAATCTAGAACACCATTAAAGTTTTTTTATTACAAAATACAAAATGGAAAAAATTAAGATACATTTCTTAAATGTTATTAATTTTAAATTAACTTAAATCTATATTTATATGTGGAAACGCAAACGCTTAAACTTTTTGTACTCTATCAGGCTTGTCTTCTAACATTGTTTGGTGATAACTTTTCATAACAAGAAGGAAGTATACACTGACAACTGGAAAAAGAGACAAAATATATAAATTTAAATTTTATAATTACGTTTGAAAATAAGGAAACATTCGTAGGATAATAATTGGGTTTAGGTCAGTTTTAAGTCAGGCACGGTAAACAGAAAGAACCTAGAGTATGAGACAATGCGTTGGGTTGCGAAACTCAACGCCGTGCTTTAGCTTTTTTCTCTCGTTTATTTTTTTTAGCTTAACGCCTCTATCCCGCACATGGTAGGGTAGGCAGAGGGTACCTGGTAAATATCTTTATATTTATATATGTCTTTACTTACGCAAGTTAACTACTCCTTCGATCGCTCCACCCAAGCCGGTTACCAGCCTTACGATAAGCAAAATGGCGTAGATGATGAGGAACACCAAACAGTATGTTAGATATGCCTTAACATGTTTCGGCTTGTTCTGAAATGTGAAAATATGATTAAAATATAATTCCACCACGTAGAGGATAAGGAACATAGGAGGCAGAGGGAACTTGGAAACCTAACTTAACCTAGCCTATTGTTAAGACAAACTTTTCGTCAAATTCTAATAACATTACGTGTTGAATTCAAATATTTCTTTTCCACGAGTGGGAATCGAATCCACAACAGGACACTTCTCGTAACATATTGTTGGTATCAAATACACGTAAAGTAAATTTCCAAATCTTCATTCTGATGACAAGGCTAAGCGCGGCGTTGAATTTCGCCGCAATATCTTTTAAATAAATTAAAAATTTAAAGAAAATGTGCCATGTGTGGGGAAACAGAGCGAGAGCCTCAGTTTTTCGATTTCCCTCTGTCTACCCCGCTATATACGGGATAAAGCGTGAAGTAAGAACAAGTGAAAAACCATATATACCTTATGAAGTCCAACCAGTAGGACTATGGCGAAAGCTAATGAAAGGACAAAGAAGATGATGAGCACTGAACCTATGCAAAGCAGCATAAAACCCAGCTCTGACTCCTTTAGTTTGGGAGAATCCCGAAACTTAGCCCCAGTCATTGTCGTATATATTGACAAAATCATTCCAAGAATTGATCCAATCTGAAACAAGAGTTCAATTTATGTACGTTTTTTTCACAATTGATAAATAAATATATTAGTGGTTGGTAGTCTTACTAGATTCATGTACGCTATCACGAAGCATCCTGGCTTCAGCGGCACGCAAAAGCAGCATTTATCAAAGAAAACCATTTTTATTCTGAAACAAAAATAAATAAATTATAGCTGTAGTTTAGTATAACATAAAATAACTATATCGTAGTACAAATAACCAGTATTATACCTACTTCTATATATGAAGAAGTTCATAAATTTAAAATATTTTTCGTTTCTTTACCCTACTTAGATGAACTGTGGTAGACGATTATAGAAGAATCCAGAAAGAAGTAATTTCATACTAAAATCTAGTTACCGACTTATGAAAAAGAGATATACAAACATAAAATAACAAATATAACATATAATTATTACAAATGATCATAATAACAAATAATCACGTCTTAGACTTGAATCCTGTTTAGATATAATTAATAGATTATTCATTATTTATTATTTAATTATTAAAATAACAACATGATGTATGTATCGAAACATGCATAATGCGCCAACAAGTCGCAGTGGCGCATTGGTTAACTGTAAACACGATGATTGCGAGTTCAATATCCATTCGATGGAATTAATTATTTTCATTTTTCTACTCCCTATGACTAAGAGCGGCGGCGGAAAATAGCACTATGTACTTACTAACTACCCTTCCACTTATAGAAAGTAATAAGATATTTTAATAAACTAAATATCTTAATATAAACTCATTAAAGAGCAACATGTATAATATGTTTGTTTTTATTATAACGATTAATTTTTGATATATTAAATTATACTATTTTTTAAATGGGTGAACTTTGACTCTAGACCTAAAAAGACATACATATAAAAACTAAGCCTATGCCACGATTGCCTTAGATTTATACATATGTACTTAATAAACCATGGAAAATCGTGAAAATATTTCTCGATGTGCTTACGCAATGTTTTATTAATATTATTATCCTTATTGAAAACCTGTTATTATAGTACAAATTAATCACAATTATTTGCAAATTAACATATAGAAAATCCATGTTATTTATATATAAATAACAGTATATCATTAGTTTCATGTTTTGTTATACATGAGGAAAACCATCTTCATTCCTTACAATATCAAATTAAATATTCGAACTGGTTCCAACGCCTTCACCAACTTTTGTTGATATCCACATTGCATAAATATTATATAAAGGTGGTTTCTTTATATCCTTGCCCTCTAAACAATGAGCAAAGGGTAACTCTATAAAACTTATACAAACACATATTTATTTTTAAGTTATAATTATTATTGAACTTCTGTTCTTTTATTTGTACTAAAACAAAAAAAAAGTTGTTAATACTTAAAACAAAAACGTATTTTAATCTGTAATAAAAAAAATGATATTACAGATATTTAATACTGATATTTCTATGTACTTGATAATTTTAAAATCTTTATAATGGCCTAACTGTATAAAGAATATATTAAATTTTTATAAATATAAATTTCGTATTCCATATTTCGATTTCTTTCTTTATTTATAGAGCACGTTATTACAATTTTCCAATGTCATAATTGTAGGTCCTCTTGAAAATACCCGATAGACATTAAAAATAATAATAAGGTGACACGTGATTTTGTGCTCAACTGGCATGCTCGGAACGCCATAATAAAAAGAACAGAACAGAACAGAACATAAAAATAAGTATAATCTAAATCAATACTGAAACAAATAAACACATTAAAGAAATACCATATCAATAAAAATAATTTAAAAAAAAACAATAATATTAATATTTTCTAATATAAACCTTACATCAAGTGGAATACTAACTTATAACACAGATTAATAACGCTTATAAAACAAAGACACCATTCTTTTCAATATTAAATTGAATAAATACGTTTCTAAATCAACTTATACAAACTATAACGAATTGATATTGTAAAAACACCAAGCTTAACCTTGCAGAGTTCATACAAATTTTGGTCCTCGAGTCAAAAACCGGTCCATGGCATACCGCAAAAAATCCATCAACAATAAAAGTTACATACAAACATAATACATATATATATATATAGAGACCATGTCTGAATATCGACGAGGTGGCAATGGTTTTGACACTCCCTAAAGGAAATATTTTTTGTATGTTTCACGCTGTATCCCGCATGTAACAGGGAGCCTAGTGTTAAGACACTCCGTTCCTCACTTTCCGTCGAATTCTGGAGTCATTGTGTGTTGAGTAGCGGAACTCTACCTGCTATATGCGTGAAAAGTTAAAAAAATATAAATAATAAATTTGATTGTAGACGAAAACTGCCAGCCATGATGAGCCATTCATATTTTTATGTATTATCCTCAATCTCAGTGGATAAAGTAAACTTTGGATTCCCCCAAAATCCTAAATCTTCAAATGGAGGGAAAGACCAAAACATAAAAGTCGTTAGGTTTTCACCGCCAACCCCATATTAAATACAGGTTATGTAAATAAACGATATGAGACAAAGAGATATATTTAAATGAAAGCTATATAAAGATAAGGAATAATAACGATTACACTTTAGGTGTAATGCAATTCCTTTATTACTGCGCAAATTACAATATTTTTAACAATATTTAAAGGTAACAATATAGTAACAGGAATATTTAACGGATAAAATTATATGGAATTAATATTAATACATATTAATACGTCCCGAAAACTCGGCGGAAAGTGGAGAATGAAGTGTCTTAACACAAGTTCCATCTACCTACTCTGTTATATGCGGGATACAGCGTGAAGCTGACGTGATGATGATGAAAATTGTGATATTAATATTGAAAAGAGCAACTATTGAGTTTCCCGTTGGGGCTTCTGAGCAGAAGTGCCTTCCAGCCAATGGTAGCTTAATGTTCGTTCGACGATACAAAAACAAAACAAAAGTATATTGTAACAAAGAAAAGATCGTATTTAAAATTTGAATTCAAATTGAATTTGTAGCACATTTATGAACACTCTGTCATAAATGCGACAGGTTGTGGGTTCGATTGCCACTCAATGTAATTAAATATTTTCGTTTCTTCGCTTTAGTATCAAGGCGAAGCTCGACGTTAATTCCGCCATTCCGCCACTCAACATGCAATTCCTCCAGAATTAGACGGAAATTGGGAGGGAGTGTGTATGTTTACTACGCTGCCTACCTACCCAGCTACAACTTGGATACAGCATAAAGCTGAAAATCCTTAGAATAACCCAAATATATGAAAATAAATATACCTAGGATTCAAAATATAACCTTCAACAAATGCTTCTCAGATCAGATTCACATAAGATTACGTCATTACGATCGTAGACCTAATGAAGGTGGTATCTCACGAGCTATTGTGGCGCAGTTAACTCGCAATCCTTCTTATTTAAAAAAATATCTTTTGTTAGGTTACAGTTTAATAAATGAGAAACTTTCAAATTATTTAACGACTGATTGAAACTAAATATAAATCTGCACTCTGCTTTAATCGTGTAAACTCTTATCAATTGCACTTTATTAAACTTACAACCATTTTTACTGCGTCGTAATGAAAAACCGTATACAACTTTTGTAGTAAAAATTAAATTAGTAAGTTAAAGTTACGAAGGTATACGTAGGTATTCATTTTTTTTTGTTTTTTTTTATGGAAAAACGACAAGGCAAACGAGCGTTCGAGTCACCTGATGGTGATCACTGCCGCCCACGACCCCGTGCAACACCAGAGGAGCTACAGGTGCGTTGCCGGCCTTTGAGGTGGTAGTGGTTTGGACGTGGTGGCGGTTTGAGGTGGTGGTGGTTAAGCTTTGTAAGTAATATACCAGTTTAAATTAATTTAAACCTACATTATCGATAATTCATTTGAAAATCAACGTTATTGCAATAATAATAAAGACCCCCTTAGAAATTATACCTTATACTGAGACAAGGAAAAGCCAACGTTTCGTTTTATTGCTCAATGGAATTTCTATAACGTAGAAAGTTCATTGAATATACTTATAGATCTAGTTTTTTTATATAAACGTTGTTTATAGCTCTTTGGGAACATGGAACACATTAGGCGGTCCTCGACTATCAATACAATAATAGTGAGTTCGATTCCTATTCGAAGAAATAAATTATTTTCATTTCTCTCTGTCTGGCAAGAATGAACACGGCAATTGAGTTCTGCCATTTATTCTCGAATTATAGCGGAAAGCCGAAGGAGGATCTTGACACTAAATACTCTTCACCTACCCTGCTGTCATAAAAATAAAGCTATCTATATTACGGCTAAATATAAACATTAAATACCTTATAATGTAAATAAACTGGATTGAAATTGTTCCCGCAGTGTTTAGCAACATGTGAGAATGGAATGACGTAATATGACCATACGTAGAAAGAGCTTTGAACGCCAACGTAAGCTTGAACTAGTACAGTTTTAGTTAGTTTATTGGTAATATTCTAAACAAATAGCTAAGAAAAAATATAATTGAAATGTCATTTTTTTATTATTTTTTTGAACTCACGATACATCTACTTTTTGCTCGTTGAAAGACTTTGCGTGTAGAGTGAATGAACTCTTTTGTTTTTTTCCCCGCGAGAGGACACTAATTCTATGATTTATGTTATGGCTTTTTATTTACTTTTAAAAGGTAGTTTTTGGCATCGCCGCTGTTTATATAACCGAATCCAGAAAATACACAAACATATACAGGATGTAACGCCATCGTTCGGTTCGGCAGATATCTGAGAATTTGTGACTTTTTTGACAAAAATCTTATTCTTATAAAAATTGGCAAAAAATAATTAAATGGATAGGTATTGAGGCACTAGCCATAGACAACTGCTAATCCGTCGCAATCGTTACATCCTGTATATATATGTGTATATAATATAATATGAATCTTTTCCTTAACGGTATTTGAAGCCTCCGTTATCGCATTATTGCACAATGTAAATGTAAACAGTAAAAGAGTGACAACGGCAATTAATATTATTTATAAATAATATTTGTAAGCACGCCCTAGATTTAGTCATTACAAATGCAATTGTGAAATTATTTTCCGCTATTGTTTTGTAGCGTATAAATAACCAAATTAAATATAGTGTTAAGACACTCCGTTGCTAACTGTTGTATGGTGATAAACGTCAAAAAAAAATTCTTTCCACCCACATTTCTGACCTCTTAACGTCAAAAATAATAAGTCAAACAATTTTAAATGAAAATGGAACTGTGTTATATTCGTAATAATTGTGCTATAGCGCTTATAACAGTGTAAGATGAAGCAACTGATACTTTTTTAAACGGTTTTATTTAGCTCACCCTGTTTGTTTGTATGGGTCAAATTTAGTAATTGAAATTTAACCCCCTTCCCGTAAACCGATTGATCTGAAATTTGGTATACGCCTTTGATTCTGGTGACAATACAATTATCCATATTCAATATTATTGTGAATCCAAGATGGCCGCCGCTACAAGATGGCGGACAACTTAGTTTTTTTCAATCCCATCAATATGGGTATCAAATGAAAGGGCTTGTCAAGTAGAATTCAGTGCATTATACAAAAATAAAAAAGTAAAAAAAAAATTTTAAGTTTAACGGTTTTATATTGCAGATAAATAAAATCGTGGGGCACGTCCGTAGATTATCTTAAAGTTATCATTTCATTATTCAATGAATATGATACAGTTAATTCCAAGGTCATCCAAAATTCATTTAAAGTGGACATGCCCCACAATTTTATTTATCTGCAATATAAAACCGTTTAACTTAATTTTTTTTATTTACTTTTTTTATAAGTAAAACAGTATTTTTTAACTAAATTAATAACAGAATCATTTAAAAAAATATAAGTGAGGGTAATTTTTATTAAAGTTTCGCTCAACACTAGTGATGAGTCACAACTCATCACTTCACTCCAATTATTAAAATTTAATATTTTTAACTTTATTATATTAAGTCAACTAACCATATTGTTTTAATTTACACCTTTATCTCGCACAACCAAATGGGCTGAGGTAATATAGCAACATAAAAAATACTACCTGATGATCCTCAGAAATAACAATCGTTTATATATAACTAACCATTTAGTTGATTGGGAATCGAACCCACTACCACCACGTGTTACATTAAGAAGCCCCTCAGCACCACGACAAATATATGGCCATGTGAAAACGAAACATGCACAATTACAATAATCACGCGTTAACATAGATAGCCTATGAACTGTTATATCTAAATATTATAAATATAGATTTCTTTGTACCGGCAGTCTTGTATCTGAGAATTAAAGATACTCTTACAGCTGATGATATTGTGGTCGTGGCTCGTGACAGGTTGTGGATTTGATTCCCACTCGAGAAAATGAAATATTTAATGGGATGACTTCCGCCACTTAACACGCAAACGGGGCAAAAATTTACACGACGTTCGCTCAGCCTACTATGCTGTTTGCCGGATAAAGGTTTTTCAGTGTATGTAGTTTTATTGCACTATTTAATACAAAAAAATCTTATTTGTATTTATAAATAAGACGGAATGTAGTATCGAATATCTTAACAAAAACGTGCCTCAACAAAAAAATATCATTATTATTTTATTTCGCAATATTATAACACAAAATTTATAGTGGGTATAAGCGCATTTAGAGATAACAATTAGTGTTAAACTGACCTTAGATCTATATCTAAACATCATCTTCACGCTGTATCCCGGTCACAGCTGGGTAGGCAGAGGGAACCTAGTGTTAAGACACTACGTTCTCCACTTTCCGTCGAATTCTGGAGGCATTGTAAGTTGAGTACGAAAATATACACACTTTGTGCGTCTGCGCCACGACTTCGCTCACTATATACATTTTGCATTATAAGGGTACAACGTAAATTTGAAATCGACCTATATTTTTAAATGAACGAAAAACTTTATTTATATGAACATCCTATTAATAATATAAATATTAAAGTTTATGAGGATGGATGTTTATTCCATTCTCACGCAAAAACTACTGAACCGATTTTGATAAACCTTTATAACAATAATTTCACGCGGGTAGTTCGTAAATATTAAACAAAGTAAGAAATAAATAATAGTAAAATTATTAATATATTAGTATTAGTATATTATTCACAGCTAATTTCACAAATACAAACAAGCATTTGTGAAATCGACTCGTCAACGATTCCTTGCGCTGAGACGCCATCCATATACGAGTATCTAATATTCTATAATATACAACTTCGAACCTAACTTACTGCCTTATAATTAAACTATGTACTGCTTAAATAATCAAAAAAACTATATCACTATAAGAATGAAACAAAAGTATTTGTCTTTATAATTACTATTGAGAAATAACATGGGATATAAATAAACTTACTTTTACTATAGACGTGCAGCTAACGGAACTTGTAAACACGAACTGAGTGAGGACCGACCGAGCGTGGAGGCTCCTATAGTGTAACTTGTTTTGTTTGTGGGAAAACCTTTAAGCAAAAATCTTGTCGATATACTTATTATATAGCACAAGCCTTAGTGCCTATTTCCGCTTGTTATTATAAAATATCATACTATTATCATAGGCGACGGTGGCCCGCAATAGGAGGGCGGGCCATCCACTGAGGCATCGTAGTTAGTATGCGCAAGCGATCCTGGGACGTTTCATATTCGTGGGGTGGGTTTCCGATGGGTTTTAGTGGTTGAATTGGATTCAACTGCTTGTTCCACAGTACCTATCGCTTATCCGTAGGGCACTTGCCTCCCGTGTGTACGGATTGCGTAACTACATTTACCAGCAATAGAAAAGGAAACTAGCAGAAGTGAATGTGTCTGTAAAACCGACTGGTTGTGGGTTCGATCCCCACTCGAGGAGATTAAATATTTATTTAAATTTATATTTCCATTTCTTCGCTCTGGTGTCGAGGCAAATCGCCGCGTTAAGTTCTGCCACTCAACACGCAATGTCTCCAGAATTCGGCAGAAAGTGCAGAACGAAGTGTCTTAACACTACGTTTCCTCTGTCTACCCTGCTGTGTGCGGGATACAGTTTGAATCTGATTTATTATATTTTAAATACATACGTACATCACGTTAGCCGTTTCAATGTAACACTACACCTGAGGTCAGAGTTACTTCTGGTACTTAGGCTCGAATTTATTAACCGTTCTCAACTCGAGTTCGATCGTCAGATGCAGTTTTCAGAATAAGTCATTTCCAGGTATCTGACATTTTAGAATGTGTTCAACACGACTAAATGTATGTCCATTTGAACATTTGGGCGAAGCCGCAGGTGAGATCTAGTCAAGTACAAAGCAGGGAAACATCTAAAATATTAAACTAATATCTGACACATCCCAGATGCAACGCAAGTTCTTGCACTTGGCCTTCAACTACAGTTTAAATGTAATCAACTTCTAAATCTGTCAAAACATGGAAGTGCATATTATTGTGAAATGCATTTTCCTTTAAAAACAAATTAATTGTAATTTTACATGGAATTTATACAAAATAGAAAAATGTATATTTTAGTTTAATTTTTATTTGATGATTTTTGTTATAGCTTCTCGCTATATTCCACATGTAAGAACTAAACTTAACGCCGCTCTTTAGTTTATTACCAAAACGAGGAAATGAATATTTTCATGTCCCCAAGTTGGAATCGAACTGACACCCGTCGCGCTTGCTGACGTAGTATAATAATTACTGTTGAATACACATTTTTATAATAGCTAGTTTATAGTAATTTGATGATATTCCCATAGACTACATATGAGTACATAGTACATACATATGTTTAACATATGATATTAGTATTACGCAATAGAAACCATCGACATATTAACGCCATGGGGCTTCGTGGACGTTTGCTATATGTATATGTTTACTCTGCAATATATGTTCTCTCTCCTTCATCCTCCTCCTCTCTCCTTCTATAATCAAATTTTAATAAATTTTAATAGTACCTAATACTTTTTTATTTGTCCAATTAAAAATATAAATTAGCAATGAAATTATGTAAAAACAATAAAAGGTACAAGATATAGAAGTAATTTCTAAATGTAATATATTTTTATTAAGCTTCACAACTCTCAGATTGTTAAAATTAAATATTTATCTTAATAAAGTTACTTGTTACTTTAATTTTAATACTAGATTAGTATTGTAGTTTAATATAATATCTTTTATAACGATGTCCATAGGCATAAGAACTTTAAGATTTAACCTAAAAAATATTGCAAAGCTGTGGATAAGACGAAATATAAACACAGTACTTATCCGCAGTAAATTTCCTAGGCCTGATAGAACTTTTGTATTAGCTAGAGCTTTGAGGAGCTTCCAAAGTTTGATATCGATTTTAAATTATCTATGTTGAACTGTTGCTGTTGACACTTTCGAGGCTTAGTAGGTTTTTCTGTTTTATAAAAATCCGTCTTTATTTTGGTGTTTATATTAATTTAAAAAACTATTGAAGCTTTTAGTCTGTTTCACTTTCTATTTCTTCTTACATGTTGTTTTTTATAGTAATAATAAAAAATCTGAAGTTGTCTGTCCTCTACTAACACTAGGTTCCCGCTGATCATAATACATTCATTCATTTTGTCTAATCCAAAATAGACCCAAAAATAAATTCCAGGGCAATATAAAATTACAAAATTCATTTCATATTTTAGAATGTAAGAGGACTCTTTCGATCATTAGAGAGTCGGTCCGGCTAACGAAGTCCGCCATCATTACCGACGCTTTTATAAATGTTACAACTGAATAATTGTGAATGTACAACTAACTACTGTATATTGTATTTTTTAATTATAATTGTCTAGCTTTGTATGAATAAAGTTTTATCTAGACGCAAAATTAGTGCTGGAACCTTGTTTCTTTTTATCGTGAGGAAACCCTTTTGCGGGTTTTCGGCCCGAGTCGAGCGGGTTATGAGGTATTAATGTACCAGCAAATTTTGGTTGTCCACGCTACCCACAAAAAAGTGATGGTGCTCCTCCTCGACCGTCACACACAGGAGCTACGGGACCCAAAGGTATTCTTCCATAACCTCGGCATATGCTGGAGGCATCCTGGTGTATTGGAATAGCGTATTAGATATATATAATACTAGCGGCCTGCCCGCGGCTTCGCCTGCTTGAACAACGTTATTATTAATTTCTGTCTCCATGACTACCTACGTCCTAAAAGTGACGTCCATGCAAAATTTGAGACTCCTAGCATTTGTAGTAACGAAGTTTCATACAAATTTTCAACTCCAAAAACAACCCCTTAGAAGTCGAAAATTGCAAATTCCCGTCTTAGCGAGCACCTACGTCCTATAAATAACTCCTATGCAAAATTTGAGATTTCTACCACATGTAGTTTCTGAGATTTCGTGATGAATGAGTGACTTTTCGATTTTATATATATAGATATATTGTCTATTTGTCACATAGAGGGTCCTGACTTTTCTAAACTTAAATATTATATCTAGATTTATTTTTTACAATATATGTACTAAAGTTTTTAGGTAATTTGTTACTACTATTACTTAATTTTTTTCAAGAAAAATCTTTTCAAAATCATCTTTCATCGTCATGCTGTATCCCGCACATAACAGGGTAGGCAGAAGGAACCTAATTTGTACTGACTCCGATCCTCATTTTCCGCCGAATTTTGTAGGCATTGCGTGTTGAGTGAGGGAATTCAAAGACGCGCTTAGCCTTGACATCAAATATTTAATTTCCTTGAGTGGGAAACAAACCCACCTGTCACGTTTATCACCTCCTCTTCGGCCTCGAAATCGGGGATGTTTCTAATATATTATTAGTATTGGTAGGGTTATGGGATATATGGGTATAAAATAAAAAAAAAGACATCAGTTCCAAAGTTTTATTTAAATAGTATCTATTAAGGTATGACAATATAATATACTATACGCTTAAGCAATACTGAACAAAACAATAAAATTTACAGACAAACATCTATACGTACTGTAGAATAAATTATTAAACACCGTAGCGGTAACAAATTGCATCGAATTAAAATATATTATTTACAAAATAAACAGAAAACTAATCTTCTAAAAATGTTCATTAGAAAATGAGGAATAAAAATCAGATCAAATTACATGAAAGTGTTTATGTAAAATTACAAAAAACTGTATATTCATAGAAATGCCAAATATGGCGTTATTAATAATAATAAAAAGTCCAAAATGTTATGAATACTTAGGCTTAGATATCAATTCCTATTCTATTCGTTTGTATGCGAGATATAAAAACAATTCCAATATGATACGAATGATTATATATTTATTCAGCATATGTATGTAATTTGTATAAGTGGGAAAGAAAAGTTCAAACATAAATATAATAGAATGTCGCTTATTTTTCGAAGTTGTTATTTTGTATGCAGAAAGAGAGAAGAGAAAGAGTCTAGTGTTCATGTACACTATTCCAAAATAAAGGCAAAAACTTGGCCAAATTTCAGTTTACTTTGTTCAGCTTATTGTTTCAATAACACTTAATGAAATTTAGAAATCAATAAATAATTTAAGTTTATTTTGTCTTTCGCCCCATTCGTCGGATCACAGATAAATCTGGTCGTCGAAGTTAAGTTAAAAAAAATACTAAAATTAATGAAAATTTATCGATATGTTTCAATCGGCTAAATATCGATATCCAAAAAGATGCTTAAATACATCCGCCGAGGATGTAGCCTACGGTCAATCACAATACAATTCTAAATTAAATAACATACAGCCTTAATTTTAGTCCAATTCAAATATTATGCCAATAAAAGTTGACAGAATTAGGCGAATTATGTAAAATTAAAATATATAATAATCAAATCATTATACACTAATAAATTTAAAATAAATAAGACGATAAATGAAATATTGCAAATCGATATTAATGAATAAAAAAACAATTTTATTGATGACGTCACTTACGCCAAATATAAGATTTCTTTATAACTCCATATATTAATTATTATTAAAAGCTTTTTACACGCGGACCTTTAAGTCTATACAAGCATCTATATTAAACAATAAACTAAAGTTAAATAAACATAATGTCTACATTATTTTCACATATATATTTTTTATAAAGAAACCAAATATTGGCACAATCTACAATTTCGCTACATTTGTGACTCGATTAATTACAATCTACGTCGAAAACTGGAAAATATCACTTTATATGACTATATCGATATTTTTTGTATGGAAAACGATTACGATTGCGAATGATACAATTTTATATAAAATCGATATTTGTGTAAAAAATGGTGTTAATAGCTTACTGTCAATAGTAACTAGACTTCTATATAAATACCAGATACTATGAGACAAAAAAAAACAATTATTGTTAAGAAATGTACTGTTTTAATAAAAGCTACATTTACTGGAGCAATATCTTATAAATATACGATAATAATAATTATAATCACTCGCAATCGTTATAATGCATACAAACAAACTAACTTCAAAGTTATTTTCGCGTCTTTCTTATACACACTTTTATTAAAAAAGTTATTTAGGACAGTGCTATAATATTACGCTCCCTGTGTATATTTGTTTTAATTAAACCAAAACACGTTTCGAGAACTCATAAAAATATGAGAATGAACTTATTCAATGGTCATTAACTTCAACTTCAGTATAATTACTTTGTTAGAAAACAAAAAAAATTGAACGTAGCAAGATTTGTATCCGCAACTCTTTTTTTCCATACAAGCCCTCTCACCACTGAGCCATTCTCATCAAGCTACATCGTAATTCTTATACGATTGTTACTATTATATCAATATATTTATGTCGTTGGTATCTCTGTAGGGGGAAAGCATTTTCAACCATAACATAACATATCAAATACCAAAAAAAAATCAAAATATTGATATTAGGTCCACTTTTTAACACATTTCAATGACCCCCAAAACAATTTCAGTCATAATTTATCACACAATCAAACCAAAAATCAAGAACTTATTCTCAATTCTTTTGCCTTTCCCTAGAATCCTCCCTACAAATACCTCTCGGAGGTGAATCTCTGCCTTTCTTAGTAGTTTTTCTCGACCTTTTAAACTTAGCCACGTCATCACCAAATACGTCTCCAGTACGGAGAGCGGAGATTAGATCATCGAATTCCCCTTTCTGCCCGTTTGTGAGGGTACCGTCTCGAGAACTATTCTCAGAGTGGCCATTGCAATCTGTGCTATTTGATTTTCCTAGGGATTTTCCTACTGAACTTAGGAGGCTGGAACCTTGTTTTCTCTCCATTGTACGTTTCTTGAGCTGTAATTAAATATACTTTGACTTAAGTTATATTGATAATTAATAATCTATTTTATAAACTAACTCCGTTCTCCACTTTCCGCTGAAATTTGAGGGCAATGCGTGTTGAGTGGCGGAACTCAACGCCGCGCTTTTTCCTCGACACCAGAACGAAGATATGAAAATATAATCATATAAAATAAATAATTAATTTCCTCCAGTGGGGATCGAACCCACAACCAGTCGATTTTGCAGCACGCTTGTGCCCGTGCGCTTTAACTTTACTATAACATATAAAACAACGATCGTCACCTCCTGCTCGTGTCGCGTGCGGCGTTCCTCCTCGTCGCGGCGGCGTCGAGCCGCGTCGCACTCGGCGCGCGCCTCGCACAGCTGTACGAGGAAGGCGTCGAGCGCACCGAACAGCTGCTCGGGGGACGCCGACGCCTCCTCGCCGAACGCGTGCGCGCACGCCTCCAGCCGACTCTTCATATCCTGTTTTAGATTTATAACATGAATGGTTATCATTAATTTAATAATATTACTTTATTGTGTCGATACATCATTGCGCATATATAAACAGTACAACAAGTTTGGCAACCCATTAGATAAGATAGAATTTGACTTTCTTCGTAAAGAATGCGATATCCTCCTACTAGTATGCTATAATAGTTATATATTCAAATTTGAATGTGGCTATAATTGAAAAATATTTATTCAAAGCTTTAATTACTCAAAATGTTATTTAAAATTTTATATACTTTAACCATGTTGTAATGTTTCTTTTGTCGACAATCCTAATAAATAAATAAATATTACAAACATATTATAACATAAATCGTCCTTCATGCGTTATTCTGTTCCATACTTGATAAACTACGTATAAATCCAATCCAGACTCATCCAAAACCATTCCTAACAGCCGAAACAGTATGAGTAACGTTACAAGCGAACTAACCTGGAATAAATCCTCCAACTGTGTAAAGGAGCACACAGCATGCGCGTGGAACTCCCTCATGACAGGCACAAAGGCATCATTCTGTCCAGGGGCTGGTAGAGACGCGTGGTAGTCCAGCTCCCGGGATACTTCCCGGAGACCATTCCTCAGGGCGCTGACGTCCTTTTCTAACTGGTCGACGCAGACCTTGCCAGCTGCGCGTACGTGTGGTAGATCTTCTTCCAGGAGGAGGATGTCTTTGAACTGGAATAGACAAAAAAAATGGGATTTTACCCGATCTTTGAAAAGTCGCGAACGCTAACTATAAATATTATTAAATCATACATTTTCATCTACACTTCATTATTTTTAATTAGGTAGCTTTTTGCTTATATGTTCATTCGACGATTCAAAAGTGCTTATAACAGTCTATTTGAATAAGGAATATTTTGATATTTTTTTTGTATAGCGTGAAGGTAAAAAATACTATACGACATACCTGAGTCTCCAACAGTTCAACAAGGTAATGCAACAGAGTCGTGTTGCGTGTCACACTAGACTTAGTATCAGCGAGTTTGTTAAGAGAAGACAATCGAAAACCTGATGCATTTCCACGAGCACCACTGGAACGAGAAAAAAATGCATTTATCTTAATAAATATGTTGATTATGTTCATTTTTCTTCAACAGATAATATAATATCGTAAAAATATATTTTTTTGCTACCATATACAATATACATATAATATAATGAAAGGACTTTTTTATTGCAA
Organism: Heliconius melpomene melpomene; assembly: GCA_000313835.2. Taxonomy (NCBI): domain Eukaryota; kingdom Metazoa; phylum Arthropoda; class Insecta; order Lepidoptera; family Nymphalidae; genus Heliconius; species Heliconius melpomene. The sequence goes on from HE671626.1 coordinate 310,698, forward strand.
GTAGCAATCTCTGACAGACAATATTTGAAGACAGAAATTTAATCTGAACAGATACGAATTAGTAGCAATTTATCACCTAAAACTCCTTAATAAAAGCTAATTATATAATAAAACTCACTGGTTCATATAATTGCTACAAAATAACTCACCGATTCATATAATTGCCCAAAGCCAGTACAATCTCAAGTAACGAACGAAGTCGCCTTGACCGTGTCATGTCTCGAGCCGCTCGTAGTACGACAGAGGCTCGACTCCTAGCTTCTGATATGGCCACTGAGAACTTCTTCTTGAATAACAATGTACGTACACGTTGAGAGTAGTGAGGGATCCTGTGGATAATGAAGCAAATTTATATGTATTATCTATTTCCTACTATGTATGTAGTTACTTTATAATTTAAATAAGTAGAAAATATATAAGCCCACTCGTGGCGTAGGGGCACAAGCATGTGACTGTGAACGACTGGTTTGTTTTGGATTCCTACTTGAATGGAATATTTAATAATTTCATTTTTTCGTTCTGGCGAGGTAAAGCGTAGCGTTGAGTCCTGCCACTGGAGCCTGCGGGTTGAACCTGCGAGATCTTTACATATTTTCTAATAAGAATATTTTTCTTTCCTAATTATGGAGCAACATTTACGTTAATACCAATATCTATGTCTAGGTTCATTGTGATTTTTCAAAAAAACGTCTAGAAATACGGAATACAATGACTCACTTAGATATCTCATAAAGGAACCTATCAGCTCTAGCCATGCTGTCCAGCTCGTCCTGGTGCTCCTCCAGTAAAGCTGCTTCTTCAGCACTCGGAGTGAATTTAAGGAGTTGTTCCACCATGTCCAGGGGAAGCTGTTCACCACTGTCCATACGGAGGATTGCTCTGAAAGAGGAGTTTTATTTATATTTCTTGAAACCATTGAATATTCTAGGGAAAAATAAGCAACGTTCTCAATGTATAAATATGAAAATTCGGACACTATAATATTCGGGCAATGAAAAAAAAGTCAATATACAAATTCAGGCAGAAACCGGAGAAAGGAGTGACTTAACATTAGGTTCTCCCTGCCTTTCCTGATATGCGGGATACAGCGTGAAAGAAAAAAATAAGAAGATAAAACCATAACTCACCTACAAATCTCCTCATCAGACATTTTCAATTTGGAAAGCAGTATAGTACAATTTTGAGCGCGACGACCGTCTATTACCGATAAGATCTTAGTTCTAGGTTTTGAACCTAATTGTCTTAAATCTTCTACGGAGCCTTCGTTCTAAAATATATTAACACTAATTTTAATATAATAATAATAATTTGCATTATGTATCACATCTTACTGGATAGTCGTGAGAACAAAACCTACAGATAAATAACTTTAATAAGATATGTGTATTATTACATTAACTACACATAATCCCCAATCTCGATCCCCACTCGAGGGAATAAATTATTATTTATTAATATTTTCATTTCTTCGCACTGGCACCAAGGTAAAGAAAGAAGCCCAGCGTTGAGTTCCGCCACTCAACACGCTATGCAACAACTTATACTATAACAGTACAAATCAACTCACCTGAACCCCATTCTTCTGATAAGCACAAAACATCTTATCAATACCGTGCAAATCGATCGCATTGTACAATTTGGTGTCATCCAGTTCCTGCCATATCGTTCCGTGTAGCTTAGTATCGGGTAGTTTACTCCAATTGAAGCTCTTTAGGGGGTTTCCGGGGGTTGGTACATTCTTTTTGGGTCTGGGTGGTTGTGGTGCGAGGGGAGCAGGGGGAGCTAGGGGGGCTGGTGGTGGGAGAGGAGCAGGAGGGCACAACGAGGGAGGCGGAGGTGGAGGAGGGGCCGAGCATGTTTCAATTACTGCGCTCTTTAGGTTGCTGACCTGAAATTTATAAAGTAACGAAAATTATATAATTTAAGAGGCCTTCGTGGCTCACAGCGTCTGATTATAAATGCAACGGTCGCGAACTCAGTTAAGACTAACGTACCTTAGCGTCATCAGGTATGCTTCCTTCACTAACCAATTTTTCGAATCTAACACGTTCAGCACGCTCCTGGTTTAACTGCAAAACGTATCAATGTTTTAATGACAAAAAAAGTTATATCATAATTAATACGGTTTTTAAAGATAACGTTACGTTACATATCGGTGTACAGTACGGTCGCTGTGTCACGGCTGCCATGAAGTTAGTTAGCTGCACATGTTTGCGCAGATTTGATTTTTGTTTCCGAGTGTATAAAGTACAAAAATACATAGACTAAATATATACTCCAGGGCGGCCACAATATAATAAAATTATAGATATTTAAACATACTCGTATAACAAAAGATAGTACTATAATCTCTTACCTGTTGTTCCAACTGATGAGCCCTACACGCTGAGGCTCGAGCTCTCTCCGTACACTCCATGTGAGCTGCTGTCTCTCTCTCTAATCTCTCCTTGAGTCGGGAGACCACTCCCTCTAACTCTTCCCTTTCCTGCGTGTGCTGGTCTACTTGTTTCTCCTGTTAGTTAGTTAGTGCGGATGGTTTAAGTACTGTGAGCGATTGGTAATATGCCAATTTCTATGTATTTACGGTGTAATTAAGTATTAAAAACCACATGTCATAGATAAATCGATATTGTCAAGCGAAAAACGGTTTGGTACGTAAAATAAAATCAATTTAAAGCAAAAAATCCAAAACAAATTAGTTTTACGTTTTAGTAAATTTTGATTTATCTGTTTATTACATTTTCAATTTCAAATAATAATTTCGAATAAATTTCGCTCACAGTTAAAATTAAATGTATATTTTAATTAAAATTAAGATGAAAATGTTAATCAATGTCTTATAGAATTACATTAACTTTAATAACCACAACGATATAATGACATGCAAATATAACCTTTATCCCCGGGCCTTTAGGAAGCCAATGGGATGGCATTATAGAATTACACGAAATGATATCAAGTTAAAATGGTTTCAAGACACCGCTTCCCTCAAAATATTAACATTTTTGACGATTTAATCTAAAAATACATTAAAGAATTTAATTAAAATAAATAAAAACATTTTACTCTTCCAAACATCCATACAAACATCCTGTATAAACGACATTCGACAGTTTAATCCAAACAAGAAACCTTCCTAATTAAATATTAAAAAAACGAGAAAATAAATTTATTTTTCACCCCTATACGAAATAAAATTAAATCGTCACAAACGTTTTAGGCTTTATTAAAACAAAATATATTTTTATACCTTCTTAGCCAGTTCGGTGGCCAAGTCGACATTTTCTCTCTCCAAATTGTCCGCTTTATTTCTCGCTGCTACTAATTCTTCTTCTTTAGCTAACAAGTGAACTATTTCTCCTACGTTTATTTCTAATGGTGCCACATCTGGATCGTACACCTGGAGTACAAGAAAATCCTTATTTACATATTTATTTTATATTCACGCTGTATCTCACATTTCCAGAATAGCTGATGCCTCTTGGCAGCCTTGAAGATAGGCTTTTCCAACTTTTGCGTATTATTCAAAATTTAAAGGTAAAAATATAATTATCTTGTTAGTTGTGGCACAGCTAAAAGGTCTTCTATGCACATTTTTTTTTATAATTTGCTGCAGGTGTTTTAAAATTGTAGCTTTATAGTGTATCCCGTACATATCGAGGTGAACAGAGGGAATCTGGGAAACCCAGTGTTAATATTCCGTTTCTCACTTTCTGCTGAACTCTGAAGGTGAGGTGTATAGCTTTTGAGTTGCAGAGCTCAACGCCACACTTTGCTTCGTTACCAGAACGAGAAAATGAAAATATGAAATATTTCATTTTTCCAGATGGGAATCAAAACCACAATCGTCGTTTACGCTTTTACAAATAATAAATATTGACGTATTTATAACCTTGGCGGTGTCAGAGCTAGTGTCGGTGGCGCTGTCGCGGTCACTGTGCGCGCGGGACGGCTGCTGCAGTACTACCTGCTGCACCACGCGGTCTAGTAGCAGCCAGTGCTGCGAGTGCGGGTTGTATTCCACTGGGGACAGAAAATTTCAAAAATATATATGACGTATATGAATGTGTGAGAAACGTGTAAGAAAGAGTACTTAAGCGTTTTTATAAAATGTTTTTATAATACACCTTTTTATATTTAGCGTTAAGACACTCCGTATCATTCCTTACTTTCCGCCGAGTTCTCGGAGCTGCATTTTGTTGCGAGAGCGAGGAAATAAAAATATTTATTAATTCATTCCGTAGTGGGAATCGAACCCACAATACACAACCGTCGCGTTACAGTCACACCCTTGTGCTCTTCAAACTCAAACATTACTTGTTGAGTGGCAAAGTGAAAACAATAAATAAAAAACACTTACACGGCAATAACAAGAGATGCTCCAAGAGAGACAACAAATGTGGATAAGCAGCTGTATGACTCAACTTCCGCCTCAACAATTCGAACATAGCCGCCGCGCTCTTAGTATCGACGTGTTGCTTATCGAACCTCCTGGCAAGTTCCTTTTCATCTTCATTGCGCACCATCTCGAAGAACTCAATGTGCCTATCGAGCGTCTCGTTTTCGTATTTTCGAAGTTTTTCGATCACTGTAATTTAATAAAGAATGATAAATGTATCGATTAAAAAATGTCCATAATAATTACAACTATAAGCAAACTTGATCTGCTTGATTGATATTATTTTAAAAAATTAAAACATTGTATTCTTCTTTTGTATTTTTTATACAATGAATAATAAAAAATACAAAAGTACTTTTCTCTTATTACATTTGTTTCTTTTAGTTCTTACTAAAATGTTTAAGAAAAATCACCAAAATAACTCACCAGGCTGTATACCAAGCATGAGCAGTTCATATCTCAAATGCAGCCTAAACTCCAGACTTTCCTCGCCCGGTCCATAATTTAAGACGGCATTTACAAAAGACATTATGGCCGTTTTTAGGCCCAAGTCATCTCTATAGGCTCCTGTGCTACGGTCTAATTCGTTTACGATGCCTTGGAAACGAGCTCGTTCTCCGGCGTATTTTTGATAGTGGATCATGGCTTCCAAAACCTATTGGAGATATAAAATCAATGTTTAGAGATATTTGACATGATCATCATTAAGTTCATTTCACATCATCTCAACGAAACTCCCACTCCCCTGAGTGGAAATTAAAAAGTATGAAATGAATTATTTAATATTTGCATTTGCTCGCTCTAGCAACGAATCAAAGCGCGGCGTTCAATTCCGCCATTAAATTCAATTAGTATTTTTCTTTCCTAACTGTGTAATAAATAACAATTTAAAAATGTTAAACAATAAATACCTTTTTATGTCCTCCTGGCACAAGACAAACAGCTCCTAGTATCTCTAAGGCGGCCACTTTAGTCTTAACATTTTCCGTGTCCATAGATTGCGCTATTAGGTCTATGCTGGTTGGATGTGCTAGTACGTGAGCTCGACCCGTCTGAAAGTATAAGAAACAGTATAAGATTTATTATTAAATAAATTATTTCAAAAATTAAATAAATATCATATTATATTATTGAATAAATATCCATAAATCTGTAAATTTATTAATTTCAAATAGAACAATCCGGCTGAGTTTCTTGCGCGGCTCAGGTTTGAGGCATAACTTTAGTAAACCGATGGTAAACTATTTGATGTTCAATAAATTCAACTATATTGTAATTTTGTAACTCAATGTATACCAATCTACAATGAGTTGTAAGCACACTAAGGCATCAGTTTTACTCATTTTTTAAAATATGAAATTGATAAGCGGCAACTATTGTTGTCGTCCCATCAATAATTAACATTTATATAAAAACATTATAATAACCACTTACAGAATTATTCATAAGCGCCTTAATCCCCGCTATAAGGTTATGCCTTGTAACAGCATCGTCTCTCGGCGCCCTTTGCAAGCTCTCAAGTAACGCCGCGAGACCACCTTGCTTTATGAAGCGGAGGACAAAGCTGTGTGCCCTCGTCCTAAGAGCCGTCTTAAGACCGTCTACCAGAGCTAGTGCTTCCGTGGGCGTCACTGATTCTGATGATGCGAAAGCCTGAAAAAATATTATTGATATTTTGTCATTTTTTATTATCATAAAATTATTTATTCGGCAATCGTAGTGCAATGGAACTCCTAGAAATTGTGGTGAATGCCTGACTGTAAATGGTTGTGGATTCCATTCACTTTTTTACTCGGGAAAGACATCAATACACAATGCAGTCGCAAAATAGAGGAGAGAGTACGTTGACACTATCTTCTCTCTGTCTATACTGCTACATGCTGAAAGCAGCGTAAAGTTGACAAAAACAAATAAAATAAAATTATTCTAACATTTTTTATCTTTGTCAATTAACCAAACTAAACATAACGGCTAATAAAATACTTAAAAGAGAACTATACTTAAAAGTTTTGTAACATAAAGAAAAATTATTGTGCTGCATTTGCAATTTTTACTCGTGACATTATTGCAGATAAAGTCATATACGTAGCGATGCCAAGAGTCCTAGTAAGCTTTGAACCAATGACCTAGTTGGCACTGTAGGCTGCCAAATCTTTGGATGGAATGAGGCAAACATGATTTTGAAAAATTTTACTATATTAAATCATCTTATTTCTCAAAAAATACCTACATCAGCAATTTCATTCAAAGCTTTGATATAATCTTCAACTTGTGGGGCGGTCGCGAGTGGTGGCGCTTGACCTGGTGGCGGCCTCCGGCTGCAGTATATTTGCCACTTCTTCGCCGCCGGCAGGTCCATCATCGCAGCTTTATTTACTGCTGTTAGGTCTAGTTCCTCCTGTAATCCCAAGAAAAACCTGGTGTTACTTTATTTTAATTAAGTGAAACAGATAAAAAATTCTAATACAAATTTTAAGTTAACGCTGCTGGAGTTCGATATCCAACTGTGGAAATTAATTACTTTCATTTTCCCGCTTTTGTAACAAGACAAAGTGCAGCTTGAACGTTTCTTAGGAATTGGTATGGGCAATGGAGAGACTTTTCGCTAGGTTTTTCGGTCTTGTCTGTAGTAAAAATATTTTATTAAATATAATTTATTTCAACAGGAACCACATCATGGAAATAGAAGCAACTATAAACATTGTACATACTAAGGCACACAACAAGATGCCTTACCATTAGAGGCAAATTGGGTCTTTGATATTTAATTCCATGTTCCGGCGTCGCAAAAAACAGAAACATGTAAATGGAAATAACTATACGGAAAGTCGGTTGGATTGGACGAGCCATATATAGATTTATCTTGTTAAGAAATAATGTCTTCTTACGTCCACACTAACTAATTACATGTAATTTTATAACGTATTTGGTTATTTGGAACATTTAAATAAGATGAAAAATTCTAATTCGGCCGGATCTGAGGCCCTTGAAGACCTTCACACAAATTCTCTAAAATCGAAAGGAAATACTGCCAGAATTGATTTTAAAATACTGTAGTGTTTATTTCTAAAAACAACGCTTTTAATGATATTTAATATTAAATATTAAAAAAATTTTTATTCGTTTTTTAATTGTGCGCCACAGATTGTGAATTCGATTCCCACTCGAGGAAGTGAAATATTCAATATTTTTCTCGCTCTAATAACGAGGCAAAGCGTGGCGTTAAGTTGCGCCACCTCAGCACGTAATGCCACCAATATTCGGCGGAAGGTGAGGAACAGAAATGCCTCCCCTCTGAGTCTTAGCACAGGCCCCAGGTTCCCTTTGCCTTCCCTGCAACTTGCGGGATACAGCGTGAAATTAAAAAAATAGAAGCACTATGTACCTACTTAGATGCAAATACGATGTTAACTTAGAAAGTTGACGCAATATATAAGCAAATATTTTTTGGTTGTGCCTTATTATATTATAACGACATAATGATCGACATAATCACTATCACTATCATCAATCCGTTTTTATTCACTATTAGATAAAGATCTCTCCGGTGATGTTCAAATGAGATGCGTTTCATCTCTTGTTTTACAACTGCTAACTTTAAGATAACGCAGAAAAGTTTAACATTACCAACATATTTTCAAGCATAATGAGAAAAAATAAATTTGGAAGTAATCTAATATTATCATATAATGTCATTAATATTAATTATTAAACAAATATATAATACGAGTACAGAGAGAAAAAAAAACAGAACTAGTTAGCTTTACCTGTAGTAAAGTATGTTTTTTGAATCAGATAATCAAAGAAATCAAAGAGTTTTAGACGCGTATTAATAAATCAGTCTCAAATCCGAGATCTGTCATGAGATACCGTTTTCATTCATAAAGGGAAATCTCCACATCAACATCGCTCTCAAACGTTTTCATCAAAAGTAGCTTACTTACTTTACTTTACGCCAAAATAAAAAAAAATGCACAAGTCATCAGAACTAATCTATGAGTCTATGACATAACGGACGATCACCAGGCGGCGTTCGCTTTCGTTATATCTACATACTACGCAACCAAATAAATAAGTTTTTAAGTGACCTAACATGTAATAATATTATATACTTACTTATAAAACATTATTTGGATATAACATTTTAAAAGTACTTTTGATTCATGTCATAGTTAAGATATATCTGACTGATGATCGGTGATTGTATTTTTAAGTCACTTTAGTTACTTATAGTCACTTATAGTTTAAATATAACACGAACTGAAGTGTCTTAATGGGAACGGAGTGTCTTAATTCTAGTTTCCCTTCCTACCCTGTTGTGTGTGAATTGCAGCGTGAAACTATTTTCTTTATAATGAACACAAAAGCAAGATTCCCCGATCCAGCCGTTACTAATAGCTTTGACTGAGAGTAAGTATTAAATACGATATATGCTAGATGAATAAAATCCAAAATAAATCCAACAAAATACAGATGTACCAACATACAAACGGTCCTTTCACGGCGAGGAGTGTCAGAGCGGCTGTCAATAAGGAATGTCAAGGCTCTTTCACGCCCATGAAAACTAGACGCCTAGAGTCGCCCGCACAATGCCACCCATTGTTATTATGTTGAGTTGGTGATTCTATACGACTCCTTTTTTTAAGGTTCACGCTTTATCTTGCACACAGCAGAGTAGGCAGAAGGAACCTAGTGTTGAGACACTTCTTTTCCTACTTTCCGCTGAATTCTGGAGTCAACACGCAGTGCCCCCAGGATTCGCAGCTGAACGTGGGTAACGGAAGTCTTAATGGAAACGGAGTGACTTCACATCCGGTTCCAGATTCCAAGGTTCTCCCACCTTACTATGAACGAGGTACAACGTAAAACTAAAAAATATATATTCTACAAAAAATATCAACTGCGACGACATTCAGAACAAACATCTTTAGGAATTTTATAAATGTGTTAATGTTAGCAAATTTACTAAATAGAGCCATGTCAGGGCGACGTTTAGTATAATAACCGTAATTACCTCATCATCTCATATCTCACGACGTTACAGGTCACTGCGCTCGTACTCATAAAAATTAACCTCGAAAAAACCAGTATACGTAAAGGCAAAAAGATTATTCTTATCAAAAATGAAAAAAATATATATGTTTTAAATAAGTTGACCTAATAATCAATGCTTAAATTAAGCGAGAATTTTGCTAATAATAATTTATTTACCTACAATTTTAAAGTTTAGTTCCTCAACTGAGTTAATTTGTACCTAACTTTCGAGTACTTTCCATAATTAACACTGGTTCGACGTTTAGTAAAAGTGTGAAAATATCAGATCTACTTCTGAAATTAAAGTTACGCAAAAAACAAATTAACAGAGAAACTATTGTAACAATATGCAAGAAAAAAGTGTGTAACTGTAATATACACTTAGTAAAAAAACTGTATTCGTTTACTTATTAAGCTAAAACAAAAAAAAAACATTAAATTCAAAAGTTCTAAAATAAATTTCAGTTAGACAAAAGTTTAAAATCAACGTATGAAAAGTAATTAAAATAGATTATCTAGATTTTCGCATAATAAAATAGTTAATGAATTTGCAAGTAATTGCCACTCGTAAAGTTCTCTTAAAGCTTCGATAAATACCGGGTGAAAGCTTAGCCAATCAACGGACGCCTATACTACAAGTAAATATGTACACCTAAATACTTGTAGAAAATGGAAATGTTACTTATTTTCTACCATTTGTGTTATAATATTTATTTATTTTGTACTTTCACGAGTTTCTTCTATACTGTGTGCAGTTTCGATTGAAAATAATGTATTAAAAATATGTAAGTTTATTAGGCATTTACAACTAAAGAACAAAACATAATTATATATATTTTTTTTTAATTTAAAGTGAAAATTTCAGTTATTATCTGAAAATTATTCTTTACTAATGATAAATATATAATGAACAAATGCCAGGATTTGTATGTACGAGTATATCTAATCGGATTACACTGTAGGGCTTCATAACTCTTAGTAAAGCTTTCGAGGTAAACGACCTTACTTGTAGACACGCCACGCCTATCTTATATTTTTAGCAAAAGTTGAAAGTAGAATTAATTGAGACATTATTTCTCTACATTTCCTTCAAACGAATATACCAATTCTTAGATTACATACTAGGTATTTTCTCTATTTTAAATCTTAAATGTTTTCCTTCTGCATTATTTTGATATTACCTGTTTTCCTCACGCTTCTCTAGATTATAAAGCTGAAGAATTTGTTTGTTTGAACGTGCTAATCTCAAAAACTACTGATGCCAATTGAAAAAATATTTTAATGTTTATTATTTAATATCTTAATATCTTCGCTCTGGTAAAAAGATAAAAAACGTGGCGTTAATATCCGCCATTCAATACACAATACCTCACATTTAACATTAGGTTCCCTCTGCATACTCTGCTATATGCAGGATACAGTGTGAAGCTAAAATAAAGTACCTATATATTATTTCTACCTGTTCAAACATGTTGCAGTAGCGTTTATAAATCATTTACCTACCTACAATCTACATACAGGTATTCAAAGCTACCTATATAAAAAGCTAGTGGTATCTTAATTAAATATGGGTGACGGGGATGGACGAGGTTCATAATGAATGCAAATCGTGACTCTACGCCGTGTCAAGGTTGCTTGTGGCCATTTTATTTGCGATTTTATTATCTTAAATTGTAGCACTGACTGGCATATTTAATTGTATCAGATTAAATATAATAAGAAACAATAATATCGATATTATTTATTCATAGAACAAAGAGTTGGAAATAGTTAATGAAATATTTCTAGTTACTTTTATTTTTTACCTGTGCATATTATTTTCCATTTTTGCTTTTAGTGTTATATACTTATTAATTTTGATATAATGTGAAATTATATTCAAATTCAAATTCAAAATATTCTTTATTCAAATAGGCAATTATTATAAGCACTTTTGAATCGTCGAATGAACATATGAACAAAAAGCTACCACCGGTTCGGAAGGCAGTTCTGCTGAGAAGAGCCGGCAAGAAACTCAACAGTTGCTCTTTTCAAAATCAGTGGCACAATCTATTACATTAGCTGGCAGCTATCCTGCATTACATTCAATAGACATTAATTCCATACATGCTTATCCTCTAAGTATTCTTGAACAGTGTAATACGCTTTACTTTTTTTACAGATATTTTAAATTTTTGTAGTGGCAAACTAAGAATACACTGCGGAATTTTATTATAAACATGTATACTCAGACCCATAAAATATTTATTAACTTTTTGGAGGCGAAAACTTGGTGTAACAAGCTTATCTTTATTTCTCATTTCTATCGTATCGTATATATTATACTTGTACCTAATAATAGTCTATATTGTTAATTATTAATTATTAAACGTATTTACTAAAGGTCTTTCCACGCATTTTTCAATAAGCAATGAGCATAAAAAAAAACAAAAACTATGGTAATCTACCAAAATTTAATCATCAATTAATTACCTACCCACAACGATATTTTGACCCAATAATTATTAGCTCATATAATAAAGATATCGAAGCAAATCATTTAGAAATAACTTTGAAAGGCACCACACCGCGTGCCGTAAATGCCGACCGCAGCACGACATGGGGCGCGGGTTGCGGTCGAGCTCGAGTTACTAGAGCCCGAGCTGAGGTACCAGAGCCATTACAATATTGCACAAATTACTTAATTATGCAATCTACGTTGTGCATTACAAATATGTGGATATGGTAATATATGATAGAAGAATATTTTTTTACATTCCTTTTTTTTTCCGCACCAAGGTAGGCAGAGACATTCCATTCTCCGTTATCCGACAGAATTTGAGTCAATAATATAAAAATATTAATCGTTGCAGTATCGTAATCGTATACGGGGTGCGGGAGAATTTCTTTCATGCCCAATGGAATACCGTAGGGATCGCATGTGGTACTCGTTTTCATTACTCGGTAGGGCCCACATGCGGACTACGGGAGATTCTCAACCGATTAATTCAATTCGTTGCAAGGCCACGCAAGGGGAACCTCTCATGCCGTATGGATATCCAATTTTAGTAAAACTAGAATCAAAGTCAAACGACTGAATTAACAATCTATGAATATCCCAGAACGTAGAAATGAAAATAATTAATTGCCCCCAGTGAAATCGAACCCACAACCATCACGTAAACAGTGATATGTTATACCACGTTGGTTTCACGGTGTTTTCTTGTACACATATTTATCTTATTAGTAAATTTCTATTCTCTACTACTGGACCGACCCAAGATTATATATTAAACAATAATCAAAGTGAAAACTCGAGAACTTTAATTAAATTAAGAGAAACCATTTATAACTTCAAGAGCGACTGCCCATCACTGTCAGGAGGCGGAGAAAGTTTTGACATTAAATACATATTACATAGATACCTATAAAGTGGAGAATTTATTGAAAACTGTGCTTACACCTTATAGAACACGAATTAACAAGTCGACGAGATGTCGTCCGATGCAATTTTGGCAAATAAATATTTGTACATTTATTACTAAACATACATAATAAAAATATATTTTGATTTAAGTATTTAAAATAAAATTACATAATGATTACTAGCTTGAACTAGCTTTGCCACTCCAAGTTGCAACAGATGTTAGATCTACAATTTTTACGTAGAATTAAAATAATGATTTATTCGACGATTCAAAAGTTCTTATAACAGTCTATTTGAATAAAGAATATTTTGAATTTTGAATAAGCCTAAGTAGTATTACTCTCAAGTGTATTCCATGAACAGATAGGGACGAGTTACAGTTTTATGAAATGTTTAGAGTAAAAATATCTTGTATGAGTGAAATATGAACATAATTAAAATATAACAATATATGTATAATAAGTACATATTTTTTAGAATTACGCATTTAGCGAGCTAAGCAGAGAGAATGGCACTTAACCAACTTTTAAATAATAAGGTAGTTAGTATACGGAAAACATTATTGAACAGATCTAATAACCTATATTTAACACCAACAATACTGCACCAGTAATTGCTGCTTAACCGCAATCTGTTCGCGAATGGAATTAACCACTATGGCTAGAATTCTTAAATCAACGTCTACTCGCTCTATTGAATTGAACACTAATAGGTAAGTACCGGAGTTGAATACAAAATCGGATACAAAAAATATGAAATCTAATTTCAGTTTAAAAAATTTCTTTCTTCGTCTACAGTCAAGAAACCAATTTAGTAAAACTACGGAAGGATAAATCTCTTTTTTTTTTTAATTATTGTTTTTTTAACTATTATGCTTCCCATACCTACAATATAATATTTAAAAAAAATTAAACTACAAACTTAGATACCTCCACTGGCTCAATCCGTTTGGGAAAAATAATTATTTTCATTACCCTTTCGTGTTAAAACAAAATAAGAGATTAAGTTCCACCACGTCTTAAATGGGAGACAAAAAATAAAGTAAAGATACTCTTATCTCCCCCTATCTGCCCATATATTTATTAAAATGACAAAGAACAGTAGAAGCGACAACTAAAGCCGACCAGTACCTTTGTTTAATAACCATATCACACTATCACCATCACACGCAAACAAGCAATCTATCACCATCACTATCACACGGACAGTGAAAGTGAAGCATTCTCATTACATCACTTATCCGTTCTGTATCGAATGTGATCTTATTTAATAGACATCGTTATTGAGAGCGTCGCGTGATTAGATTAATTAGTGTAAATTTGTCTAAAATTAAAGTTATGTGTGCTAATTGTATAAAAAGAGTAATATTATAGTATGTGCGTGATATTACAGCATGATATTTCAAAATGGCATATGCTTAAAATACAACATAACTATGGGGGTAAGAAGAGTCCATGGGGCAGACATTGAGTTTCAAAACTCAACCCCGCGCTTTTCCTCGTTACCAGAGCCAGGAAAAGAAAATACTAAATATGTCATTTGTCCATCGATAATAGAACCTACAACCTGTCGAGGTTACAAGTGACTATGTAACTTTCCGAAACAAATCTACCATAACTTCTAAATTCTAAATGCGAGTATTGAATGTAAATACATGAGCGTCTCATTTCATGCAGTTCGGTTAGACACGTATTACATCGAAGATTAATATTTGAAATTTTATCTCCTGCATTACTGCAGATCCTGACTGCAAGGACAAAGGTCATAGGTTCAACGCGGTACACATATTAATGTGATGCTTTGTGCGTACCAGATAATTTACAAGAACTTATCCTTTCACATACAAATACATACATTAAAAAGTACAAATATATGTAGTATGTAAGTACTTATACTCATGGACGTAGGAATAGAGAAGACCAGGTGGATTGTTCACACGCCTAGACTATACCTAATACCTATATATATATTTTTAATTTACGTTACTTGTCGATAGTAAGCATCGCAGTATAACAATATAAATCTAAACATAACATCCATTTCCGACTACAACTCTATTTCCATTTATCTATAACAAACTACTACCACCACTAGCACTACACAGATCAATAAATAAAGGATTAAATCGGACAAAACATTTGGCGAAAGCCGCACTAGTAGTATTACGTCACATCACTAGTTCCATATGAAACATAATCTGTTATCGCGTCTATCTCACAGACCTGTCAAAATCGCGCTACTTTCTTTCTTATGCAAGAGCTGATGGCGTATGGGCAATCTGTATCGATTTGTAAACTTAGTTAATAGTGGTCAGTTCTAATATAGTGTTGTGTGATTGTGGCAGACTTGTCTGTGATGATTGGGGTTCTTATTTTGTATAATCACCCAATTACTGTCATACAATGATTACATAGATGTTTATGTCTGGCGCCGAAAAATTATCGTGTTACGACAGACAGACAGACGGATAACAAAGTGATATTATAAGGTTTCCTTTTTTCTTTAAAAAGTACGGTACCCTAAAAAGAATTATTTAACTAGACTTAACAAAAGTTTAACTTTAATAATATAATAAACTAAAAAAATCCTTCATTAGATAAAAGCTTCAACCACAACCACCCAACAGTTTCTCCTATTCCAGTCCGCGAAAGTATCAACCATCCAATTAGACATGTACCTATTTCAATTTATTTGGCACCGAGTACTTACCTACGACCAGTTTTCCCTTAGAAGTGAAATTGCATTTACACCGGAGCTATCTCTAATGTCTGTAGGGCTTTCATTGAAATTTACGTGTTAATTAGTGATAGTAAAACTGCTAAGATAGAATAATCGGTGCGGAGAAAACTTGCGAGACGTTTTATAACGTGAGAAATATTAAGGGCGACAGTAACTACTAATAGAGATAGAGTATGTAAACTCAAACGCTGTATTCTGCACTAGCAGGATAGGCATAGGGAATTGGCGAACCTAGTGTTAAGACACTCTGTTCCCACTGAGGCACTTTATAATTTATTAATTTTACTGTTATTGCTTTGTCTATCGTTATAATTTGTAGTCATACTTAAAAAATGTAAACGAATAAAGAAAAAAATTAATGATTTTATTACTAAGTTTAAAATTACTTCCTAATGATTGTATACAAATACTATCACCAAGTTCTTTATAAAATAACCGAAATTAGTCATCTTTTAATTGAACCCCTAACCTATAACCATCAATATAAGAAATATAGTGCCAATATATAAACTATAGATCTTACGAGGTGCCAACATCTTAATTGATCTACGGCCAAAAGATTTTTTAATTATAATAACAAACAAAACTAGTTTTACACGTTATGTATGTATGTAGGTCCAATCAATAATATCTATAGAATGGGTACATCGCTTCGGAAGTATTACGAAATGGTAGTAGATTACGCAAACAGTTTGTTTAAGTTTAAAATATGAATTTATTACTAGTGTCAATTACAAGCTAGATTACTATAAGAGTAATCAATTTTGTTTTTATATCAAATTTGTAAATTACTTATTAATTAAGAATTTTATGGCTTTGGAAGTAAATTAAGATATCAGATTTACCTTTTTCTTTCTAAAAACACGCCCATTAAGTTTGTGCTAATGGAAAAAACTGAAAGTTACTTTTTTTAAGTAGGTACGCAAATGATTTCAAAGTAAGTAGCTTTCGTTATCATATTTCGTATCATTAGCGCTTTCAGTTTGTTAATTTAATTATTTATTATTATAATATTTTCTTACAATATTTGTTTTTTTTTTTACTTTACCCAAAATATCAAATTTTCAAAACATTGTAGAGTAGCGGATATCACCTGTTATTATTATAGCGGATTTACCTCGTTACCACAGCGAGAAAAAGAAAATTTAAAATTTTCATTTCCTCGAGTGGAAATCGATCCCAGAATCAACCCTGCGTCGCCTCGCGATAGCACCAAATAGGAACAGTATAATAATACATTTTAAATGCTACAGTACATAACTCTTATAAATGTCAAGATCGTGAAATTTGTATTAGACGAATGTAGATAGATACCTAAGTCAGTCTAACAATAAAACTATTTAAGCAAAGATCGCGAGCGGAAAACATAAATAACGGCGTTGACGTTTTTACCGTAACTGTTAGAAATTAGGATATACTACATATATACTTCTAATATTATACAACGAATTTGTTTGTTTGAACGCTCTAATCTAATGAACTATTATTTGAAATTGAAAAAATACTTGGTTACTTGATAGTTGCTGTTTAGAAGGAAGAGGCGAGAGAAAAAGAACTCAATTATGACTGATACTTAAAAGTGTTTAAAAATCAATTAGTTATTGTTTACATAATGATAATAAGTAATTACTGGAGTTACAGTCAACAAGTTATTTTCCATCATATTTTTTTCTACTTTTTCCTCAAGTCCTTAGAAGATAGGGAGTTACTACACTAACTACCGCAGGCAGTAGGGCAGGCAGAGGGATCTTACGTTGGGTTACTCCTAGTGTTGAGACACTCCGTTCCCATCAAGACACTGCCGTTTCCCACTTTCAGCGAATTCTGTGCTTCACATTGCGTGTTGAGTGGCGGAACTCAACGCCATTAATTTCACATACTTGTATCCATGCGCCACGAATGCCACGCAACGTCTCCAGAATTCCAAAGAAAGTGGAGAACGGAGTGTCTTAACACTAAGCGGGATACAGCGTGAAGCTGATTTGATATTTTATATATATTTCATTTCATCGAGAGGCTGGCCTTAAGTATAGTTATCACAATAAATATGAATATTAAATACAAAGATCCTTTGAGAAGGTAAAGAACGTTGATTTATTCAAAACTCATAAAAAAATTATAGCCCATACTAATACACCGCCCGTATCTAATAGATCGTAAAATTAGATTATCGACCTCCATTTTATACGCAGGTTATAATTTTAATGCACACCTTCTTGTTAACGCTATATGTGTAGAAATAACTATATTTTTTTCAGAGTAGACAGAGAGAACCTGGGACCCTATTGTTTAAGCTCTCCGTTCCCATTACGACACTTTCGTTGCCCATTTTTGGCATTGCTTGTTGAGTGGCAGAACACAACGACATGAAAATCCAAAATATATAATTTCTTCGAGTGGGCATCGATCCCACAACCTTTCACATTTACAAATTCGAACGTAGCACGAAGAAGCGGGTGCTTCTTGAAAATCATCCAAGGGACGCAAATTCAAATCCCACTCCGTCTCCAAAAATATTCTTCTTTCCCTACTAAATAACCTTTAAAAAATACACTCACCACAAGCTCAGCAAACTTGGCGTCGAGCTCGTCTTGCGGCGGCATGGGGTGCGTGGGGGTGACCGCTTGCAGCGCGAGGCCGCCCTCGCCGCCCACCACGCAGTACGTGATCTCGGGTGGCTCGTCATTCTGGAACAAATAAAATTACAATATGTTATTATTATAGGAAATATATGAGTGTATTTAATGTTTTGAAAGTTATAAACTCTGTGTTTTTTTTAAAGTATTTTTTTTTATTTTGAACTGAATTCAAAAAAAGCAGACCGAGTCTCAAAACCAAAATGTTATATAAATAGTATACTATTTTTTTTTAATGTTGACAAAAAAGCGGCTTCACGCTGTTTCCCGCAAAGTAGCTTAGGCCGAGGGAACCCAGTGTTGTAAATAATATACACTATTCCCAACTTACTACCCAAATTTCGAGTGAGAAACGAATCTAAAACCTTGTACAGTCAGACCACCACCAATGCACCACAACAACCTTCGTTTTAATATACCAATAATAAAGTTTTTGTTCAAATATAGTAACTTCGTTTTATTTAATACTAGCGACCCTCTTGCGGCTTCGCCCGCTTTAACTACTGGATTATTCATATAATTTATGTTTGCAAAGCACTTAAGATAATGTGAAAATTAATTAAACCCTAATGCAACCCGCATTTTCGTAGTTTCAATAAGGATTTTCCAATTGTTTTACACAGCAAGGATTTTTTAGTAGGTACCGTAATTTTAAATCTGTGCTACTAATCTTTTCAAGTACTTATTAAAATATATTTAAATGATTATTTTTAGATAGTTAAATGACCATTTTTAAACGGAAGAAATTATAAACAAAAACCTACCTACTAATAACTACTACAAAAAATATGAAATCAAATATATCGCGCTGAATAATATCCAATACGTGCAAACGCATCTAAATCTTCGTTGTTATAAAGGCAGGCGGGTTTTTTTTTTTGAGCTTGTGGTTAATGCTGAAGAGGGTATTCTGTCCATGATGAAAAGCAAGCACTACGTGGCTGCGGGGAGGAAAATTAAATAGAATGCATCGGCCGGGAATCGAACCCGGGCCGCCCGCGTGGCAGGCGAGCATTCTACCATTGAACCACCGATGCGTGTATGGCACACGGGCGCGGCGGACGCATGGCGAGTGGCGAGCCGTTTCGCAGCAAGGATTTTTTGATATTGTTTTTTTTTTGACATTAAATGGCCAACGTAACTAATATACTTATTTATATGCTGAGAGTAAGGGATAAGTGAAACTTGAGTAACATACAGCTGATGTGTCAACGGCGGGATGTGTCAACAATTAAATGCGTTTTTCTCTAAAACTATTCGCAATTTCGAAATTGTGTAAAAAGCAAATTTTATCTTCGTTTAACGTAGAAAATTAATAAAGTATTTTAAAGGATAAGGATTAATACCATTATGGAAAAATATGACTCACAATAAAAAATATATTGAAATTACAATTTTTAGACAGAAAAATGATCACTACACGTTCTTCTTAAAAAAATCGGATATGCCAGCGCGGACTTTTTTGTAGATCTTATGAAGAGGAACAATACTCCAGTACATTTTTTTCATGTAGTACTTACCATTAAAGCAGCGCATGCGCGAAAGTGTCTCAACGCGTAGGACTTTATACACATTTATCGTATTTATGTTAATTTACATAAGAATGTACAAATAATAAACTATATATAAACCTTCTATGAAAAATACTCGACCTAATGGTGAAAACCGCATTTAAATCCGTTGGGTGGTTTAGAAGAAGAAGAGTTAGAAACAACAGACAGACACGAAAAGCGACTTTGTTTTATAAGATATAGAATAGGATACTAAAAATAAAGTTTTAGTTGTTAAACTATAATTGTGGAGCACGGGACCACAACAAGTAAAAATTAATATCGTCGCCAGGAAAATAAAAACACAAGCAAGGTAATTGCTCCATAATTTTAATTTGGGTTCGCATTTTTAAACCGCGAGCGAGATTTATGAAAAACATTTCCTGGATTTTCCGAGTTTATAACAAATAGGATAAAAAGGAAATTGTAGTAAGCGCAATATTACCTAAATAATATGCAACGGAGAAACTGTTTTGCTGATTATTTCAAAATTTAAATTTCATGTACTACCTACTTTTTTTCAGCTTGACATTTTCAGTTGACGTAACAATTATTTGCTATTTATGACATGCATGAATCGTTAGTTCTCTCTTTTTTCTCTGAATCGAATGATACCGACTTCAAATCACAAGTATTTGTTATTTAGAAGTTCAAATAGATCATCCTACTGCAATACTATCCATCATCTTTTTCTTTATTCGGTTAAAAATGCAAGTTGCAACAAAAACTAAAAAAAAATCGAAGGAAACCAAAAAGACATTTGACAGAATAATTAAACAATACTGCCATTCAATACGTGAGTAGCTGCTTTAAATCAACTGTATAAATAAGTTTTTTTTTTTTTAAACATCCATATCATAAGCTTCCTCGTCGATTGTGAAGAACACGCCTTTTACGGACGGCAGTCAATGTTATTAGCATTTTAACTTTAATTTGCAATTAAAATGTACTCAATCTCAATGTTTTTTGCAGACGTATTCAATTCTGATGTGACAAGCTGGCGATGTTTTATTTTAGTTGGCACAATACAATAACTACTATACAATTTTAAATATAAAATGTTTAAAAAACATCATAATAAGTATTAAAAGTAAAACATATATAATATCCATATCTAAATTCTACACCCAAATATCTATGACATAATATAAAGATACTAAAAATATATTTTATCCAGGTAAACGATAGACATTCCATTAAAAAAAATCAAGGGCACAAAACTAATAACAACGACTGCTACTAAAAAATATCACGCATCACCATCAGCTCATCACTTAAGATGTGAAAAATGTTTTTTATAATTTATCATTTGCCACAATCAGTTCCCTAGATAATGTGATCAACAAACTCTTCAACAAACAAACACATTATTATAAAAAAAGAACTATAATTTCCACTAATGTAAACAATACAGCACGAGGGTAGGCTCACAATTGCACGCATGAGTCACACTGTTGAATCAGGGTGGCGCCTGACGCATCTCTCCTGCCGTCACGTGTGCGTCCCGCGGATTCATTCAGTGTTGTAGGGCTGAGACAACATTTATGACTAAAATAGTGCGTTTTATAGCTTCATGTTGTTTCAAACACATAGTAGGCAGAGAGAACCTAGTGTACCTAAGACACGCCATTAGCATTTTCTTCTGAATTCTGGCTTGCTTGTTTTGTCCTGGAACTCAACGCCGGGCTTTGCCTCCGTAGAGCGAAGGAAATGTAATTATTAAATATTTAATTTCCTTCCTTAAAAGATTTTTTTATCGTTACACAGTCCTTATCTGTAGAACTAGATGTAGAGAATCTGCTGACAGAAGGTTATTTTAGCAGATTTAGGAATAGAAAGCATATAAAAGTGTTACGCACATGAAAAAAATATATATTTCTGTGTAAGGTTATCTATATATATAAAATCGAAAGGTCACTCACTCATCACGAAATCTCAGAATCTACATGTGCTAGGAACCTCAAATTTTGCATCGATGTTATTTATAGGACGTAGGTGCTCGCTTAGACGGGAATTTGCAATATTCGACTTCTAAGGGGTTGTTTTTGGGGTCGAAAGTTTGTATGAAACTTCGTTACTACAAATGCTAGGAGTCTCAAATTTTGCATGGACGTCACTAGGACGTAGTTATGGAGACAGAAATTAATAATAAAATAGTTCACGCGGGTGAAACCGCGAGCGGGTCGCTAGTTTTTAATAAAAGTCTTAAAGTACCTACACTTATATAAATACATACCTACCACATATATATATACCTATAAAAAATATTTAATTCTAAAATAAACATTACGTAAAATTATATATTTATAATATCCTGTGCGTTGCATAAGAAAAGTTTATGCAAATTATAAGTAAAAATAAGTCCGCATAAACATTTTGATTACGAAATTACACTTATTTAATTTTAAAATAATAAAAATAAAAAAAATTAAGATGGAAATTTAATAAAAGTGTTGTTTTATCACAAGGCACCTTGTGTAATTCCCATATAAAACGTCACTCAGCTCTCAAGTATATATTCGCATAATTAATTAATTTATTATATACATACAATGTTTTCGTTGGAGATAAGATGCACTTAACGTGTATGGAAAAATACGACAACAAAATATGAAAGATAAAAATGTTAAGTATAAAAAAAATATTCTTATGATAAATATACTTACTATCATTAAATGGTTTCTAATAGTTATTTTAATAATAAAAAACGAAAACAAAGATTATCGGCTAGTGTCAAGACACTACGTACCTCATTTGCTACGCAATTTTATACAGCGTGAAGCTAATCTTAAAGCAAACAAAGCTACAGGCGACGACTAGTATTATAATTATACAAGAGCTTTTGTATGACAAAGTAAAAAACATTCACATATCTACAATGATCGATTTGCAAATAATCTCAATTGTAAAAGAATGTATCAATTAAAAATAATACAATTAATATCAACATTATAATTGAATCGCTCAGTACGTAAACATAATTACGAAGCATCGAATAAAAACAGTTTTATACTTATTTATATAACAAACAATGGAATATTGTAGGATTTAATTATCAAATATTTGTATAAGGAAGAGAATATTGTTGTGTTGTGATAATAATAATTGAAGGATTATGTATATTTAAAAGTGAATCATATAATCAGAAAGGCCATTGTAGCGCAGTGGGACAGGGTCTGACTGTGATCACGATTGTTGTGGATTTGATATCCAGTCGGGGGAGTTATTGTATTTAAAATAATGTTCAGTTCCATGAATTGGCGGCCGACTAGGTTTCCTCTCGTGTAATCTGCTTCATGTGAGGTAAAGCATAAGTCAAAAAATAAAACACTGAGACAAAAAAGAATCCTTAGTAACCATATAAATCTATATGATGCTTTTTAACTCGTAAATGCCTTATTAACAAATTTAATTAGAAATTTTTTAGCTATAATTATTTAAATACACTACGTTCATTAACCTGCAACCAGGTTAAACGTTAAAGTTAAACTGAACCACCATAAACGTAATAACATTTAATACTCATTTACATATCGAATGAACTAAAGTGCCATTTTTTAATCTTTTCTTTTCTTTTCTTACTACAGAAATTCTACGGCTTCGTCTGACAAAATAAGATCACTGAACACGGATATCTTATACTAACAATATTAAAAGGAATGTTAACCAAAAGGAAATATTTTACTATTATACCATTTAAATATTTCTAATAATGCTTGTAAAATTTATGAAATTTAAAAACAAATAGGCATAAAATATACATGTTTGCAAATATTAATCTTGTCAGCCCTGATCTTTAAGATATAATAAGAAGACGATTCAGTATATTCGTCGATGACTTCACCGAGGTTGTCCCGAGACTCGGAGAGTATAAGTTTATTTAAGACTATAAAATAAACGCTTTTATTTTTGCATACGTTAAAATTTACGACTACCATTATAGATTTCTTTTTCATAATTCTTATTATGAAAAAGAAATCTATATTCTTATTTCTTTTTGATATTATACCTTCACACATCTTTACAGATAAATATGGGAATGAAAAACCTACTAAGACTATTCCATTCTCATCTTACTGCTCATTTCAAATAAGTTTTAGATTAATTTTAAAAACTTAATTTAAAAATTTACATCATTATAATATTAATACAACAAAACATACCAATGTTAAAACAATTGTAACGACATTTAAAATATAAATTAAAAATTCCAAACACATCTTGATTAATTACGAAGTACAATACACAGTACAAAAACAAAGTTCTCAAAGGAACGACCACTTTTAACTCTAATTAAGTTTTCTTTGGACATATTAAAATAATAAAGTCTTCTAAGAAATATGAACATACGTATATTTTACTCACGTTTGGCTTAATGGAGCACCGTCTCTTTAAGGAAGCGTTATGTTTAGTTTTTCTTTTCCTCGAAAACATGTCAGCGTCCTACTTCAACTTAGCACTATTTTAGTTAAGAATCCTAGTTCCGAGATTTATTTTGCCGAAGTTTATAGCACTTCACGCCATCACAGCTTTACATACACATACAAACATTCAACTATAACTTTAAAAAATTACACAAAACCCACCAAAAGAACCTACACTTATAATTGCGTTTATAATATAGAACAACCCAAACCACTGCACACGCGACCCACGCCTCTCCCCACAGTAACGTGTCTCAGTCGGTCCGTCCGTCCGTCCGTCCGTCTGTAGTAATTAGTACCTCCATTCGTACGTATTGTCTCGCTCTAATTCGATTAACAATTAAATTATCATTTATTGTAGACATATTGTAAGTTTGGAATGCTTGGACAGACATGTCTGATAAGTTTTGTGAGTCATTTGTAGGCAGTCGTCATGGAATACGGAAAGCATATTATATTATTTTTAGATTCAATTCTTATCCCGTATGGCAAGATAGACAAAGAGAAACTAGTGTCGAGCGATCGAGCGTTATCAGAGAGGAAATAAAACTAATTATTTCTCTCAAATAGGAATCAAATGCTTCTATCTTAGCTAAGATTGCTTACAACAAATCATATTTGCCTTATCAAAAATACCAAATACACCAAAAGGAATTTCAAGATAAACTGCGCCGAGGTGGCTTCAATTATTCAATATAACTTACCGAATTGAATTCCGAAATTGAAAGTTTTACGAGTGAAGAACATCCATTGATCAGAACAAAAGGTCAAGTTAAATGCCACTCATATTTTGATTCAAACACAAAACGCAATGAACAATAATATATTTATTTAATCAGATTGCCTATTGACGTTAATGGTGGCAATTGTTATAATTTGACAGTGCCTTTGAAAACTGATATGAATAGGTAGGGTATAATTAAAACTAGTTTCGGCCCACGACTTCCTCCGCGTAGGTTTGGAATTGGAAACGATATCTATAGCGGGTCTAATAAAAACATCACATTTGAACATTTTATGTCTGAATTTATATTAAAATGTGTATAATTAGTGCATTAAGGAAAACGCTTTTGTGATTCAGAACAGTAAAATACTTAAATTATTAATACTTAAATTATTATTAGGTGACATTTTGAACCTGTTATCAAGCCAAATCGCGGCGTTGAGTTACGCAATAAAACTTAAAAGAAAGTAGGGAACAAAGTGGATTAACACTAGGTTCCCTCTACCTACCATGATAGCATGAGGGATACAGTGTGAACCTGAAGAAAAGTAAACATCGAATATACCAAATAAAATTAATAAAAACTGAAAACGAATGCATCTATGCCAATTCTGCATACATACGTACATGATGTAAGTAAGCCGCGATGAATACATACATACGTCCTAAGTAACACTAACACACCACAAGCTATAGGTGACCCAATAACACACCATAATACTCGTAAAGCTATTTATAAGCTGTAATCTACATACAAGGTGCAGAGTGGCTTGCGAATAAACATTCTCAAACACTTTATAAAAGAAATAATTTATTTCTTTAAAAAACAATAGTATGTTTGGTTAAATGCGGTAACCTCAGGAACTGATTTGCATAGATTTTTTAGTAAATTAACTTTATTGAGGAGATCTATAGGCAATATTCAAATAACATTACGTTTAATGTTTCAATGCATACTGCGCCTGGTTCATACAGTAGTATATAATTCATAGTTATTTCCATTTGACAACGTGGACGAAGCCGCACGTAATAACTAGTCTGTAATAAAGTAACTAACTCAAAATTATTTCATTCATTCAAATTACACGTTTGCCATGACATGCCATGACCATAGTATTATTGTTCTTAATTAAAATTAACGAAGATCAAGTCTCGTTACTTCCTGGAGGTCATGGGTATTTAGCATATGAACATGTATAATGAGGCCGTCATGGCACAGCAGCAGAAGGGTGTGGCTGAAACACCATGGATGATGAGGATTTTAAACATATTTTTTATGAATAACGCATTAAAAAATAGAATTAATAAAAAAAATACTTTCTATTTACAACCGCTTAAAAAATATTGATTAAAATTTAAAAAAAATAACACCAAGAACATTACTATAAACAATGAGGTATCCACAATAAAGCACCCACCACACCACAAAATGATAAACTAAAGCTATTATTATAAAAACGACGCGTGCGCACGCAACGGGCCATCACTCAGTTATCTAGAAACATAAATACCGTATACTCTTAACCAATATCACCGCCGGCTTTCCAATACTAACTAACAGCTTGTTCGATAAAGCTTGTTTATTTCGACTGATCGTGAGATAGAGAGCTCGACAATTTTCGCATTTCAAGCTACTATTTAATATTTACACAGTTTATTATATTAGAAGCGGAAGAGTTTGTTTGGTTATTCGCTCTAATCTCTGCAATTAATGATGCAAATTTAATCAAAATATTTTTGTGTTCTATAGTAGTCCATCAAGTATCGCAGTGGGAGGTAGGCTATAGACTTTTTTAGGCTTCACTGTGTATCCCGTTTACAGTAGGGTAGGCAGAGAGAATCTAGTGTGTGTTGACTGACTCTCCATTCACCACTTATCGACGATTTTTCTAGTCATTGATTGATAAAAATATGAATAAATAATAATTTATTTCCCTCAGTGAGAATCGAACCCACAACAGACGCGCCTACGCGGATTCTTAAAACTTGTGTTATGGGATACACAACTCCTATTTAATTCAAATTGATCACGCGAGGCGAAGCCGCAGGTAAAAGGTATAGAATAAGCAAGTGTGAACTCTATCTAGCTATTCATACATTCAATGGACGTTTTATTTCCAAAATATTTTCATTAGCCAGACAAGTATAGTCTATTACTAATACTAAGATAGAATAAACAAAAAGGTATAACGAACTCTAATTCTAAACATTTTTTAACATTGTTTTTTAAAGACAGGATACTCAAGAAGTATAAGTCTTTACAATTACATTATTTCATATCCTAGTGTTTCTTCCTCCTCTTCCTCCTTCTCCCTGGAAAATTTTGCCTTGCCTTTTCGTAACATCTATAGATTTATTTTTAAAAAGTGATTTCGCTAAGGTATTTATTATATTATCTAGGTGTAATTTTCCTTAAAACTTCATAGTAATCAATCACTAGAAAATTATTTTGTCAACATGATACCTATCAGCATTTAACGTGTCTAAATACATGTATATTACTATTTATATATGGCAGTAGTGCCGATCGATCGAAAGATACGCGGAAAGATTACCTCTGTAAATGACACACTAAAATTATAAGAAATATTTAGTTAAATTAAAATAACCAACATACGCCGAATAATTAGATCATTTTTTAACCTGTTAGTCTGAAGGGAACCCTATATACAGTTATAAATATGTGATAACTACCAATTTAGGTCCTAGCATGGAAAAAAAAAACGACAAAACACCTAACTCGAAACAGTTTTTACAATAACACGCACCAGCAAAGACTAGACGACCAGCTAATCATTGATCCAAATTATAGCATCCTAACACCTCACGCGATACAAACGTGTAGATGTAATTGCTATCTCGAACAAGAACAATCTTGTATACCGTTTATAATTTCTCGTTGAATAGTACTATATTATAATATACCTATATGTATATGTGGTGGCCTAATCGTGAACATTATTTATAATGGTAGCTAGTGGTTACATCAAAAGACTGAATAATTATAAACTTTCATATTAACTAATTCTTAAATTGCGGCGTTGAATTCTGCCACTCAACACGCAATTGCTCCGGAATTCGGCAGAAAGTGGGAAACGGAGTGCCTTCCCTGCTGTGTGCGGGATATAGCGTGAAGCTTGTTTTTTTTGTTAAATTAGATATATTCGTATGTATTATATTAGATATACTCGTATAAATATGTATATTGTGAGACAGAAACACAGATAGATACACAGCAGAAGTAGGATTCCTAAGATATTTCCTGGCTCTGGCAACAAGACAAACGAGACATTCAGGTCCATCTCTAGCGATGTCGGGTGGAAAATGGAGAACAAAGTGTCTGAACTAGATGTCTTTTGACTCTATCATATGCGAGATATAGCGTAAAGTAAAAATATATATATTGAGTACGTGCACCTAGTTACTGATCATCATTAAAGATAAAATAATACTATAAAATCCTAATACAACTATTAGCTAGACAGTAGACCGTACAAACTAGCGATGCGGTGAAAGTGGCACATGTATCGAACCTGCGACCCAAAGGAATCTGATATCCGGTATAGAGTTACGTGATCTGTGGGACATATAATACGTTCCGCAACAATAATCATGCATGCCGCCAACAAACCTATATATATTTTATTTATGCTGTTTAATTAAAACAATTGTTGGTACTTATTCAAATAAATAATTAAATTGGATAAAACTCTTCCGTTACTAGCATGGGCATAGGAAGGGGGTGGAGGCGGGTTGTCCGTGTTCACCTCAGAATAGTTTGGTGCCCACCCCAGAAATTTTACTTATAATAAAATTTTAATTTTAAAATCTAAAAAAACCATATCTAAATAAAATTTTCTATTTTAACAAAAATATACAAATCCATCAAATCCTGGGTTAAAAAACACATAAACAATCCCAACCAACCAACCCACCAGAGCATAAATTACAAATATTATTAACGTGAGAAAACATCTCAGTAGAACAACAAAAGGCAGTACAAACTAATTTATAGAGAAGGAAGCCGAACACTGAATATACAAATGACCATTTATTTACTAGGTACTATGAATGAGAAGTAACGAGGGCTATTACTTAAGGGATGTGCAAAGCGTGAAAGTCACGAGCTATTATGCTAGTAGCAGTATAATTTATACGCTGTTGGAGTTTACATTAGTTGTTGTTTTGCTCTAATTGCACTTTGTGATGCAACTTTTTTTATCTTTATGCATTTCCTTTATCTAGGTAATGAGTATTTTATAATAATACATAAGTAATTTTGTAATAAAATTATGCTTCACTAATAAAATATATATTTTTTATATTCACGCTGTATCTAATTTTCTACACATTGCAGCGACATTTGTTGAGTGACGGACCCAGGCGCCGCGCTTTGTCATCTTACTAAAGCAAGGTAATGAAAAAAAATAACTTCCCTCAGGTGGAAATCGAACCCACAACCGTCACATTTCATATATACACATATATAGATCAATACGAGAAATAATACAATAGTCTTGTCGAATTTAAACTATTATTAGAATATCAATGATCCAAATTTAAAAAATCACACAAAGAATGCTAGTAGTGGTACTATTCAATTTATACAAATTGATAGTAGATATATACAATAACAAAAAGATTAAATATTAGGAGAGACAACAATCATTTTACTATGAAATGTAATCTGTGAGTTTATTGTTGTTTCTAACAAAGCAACAACCAAGTAGATAGATAGATATTGCAACAAACAATCATTTAAATATCTTATTAGTATGGACCAAGAGCTTAAGAAATACTCTGAAATGCCACAACAAATGGCAAAATGGTGCATTAAAATAAGATTAATGGCGGATATAAAACAAGGCGATAGAAGACAGGCATTGATGTTCCAAGCGCGTTAAATATATTAAAAATTTAATAGTTTTTACATAAATTAGTGGAATTCGTTATAAATTCTGAATTATAATTTAAATACAAATATAAAAAAAAACTCAGCACGAAGCTATATCCCGCACACAGCAGGGTTGACAGAGGGAAGCTAGTGTTAAGACCCTCCACTTTCTGCAGAATTCTGGAGGCTGTTCCATTTAACTTAGTTTCTGCTACCATTTTAGTACAATCTTATAACAAATAAATAAACTCACTTGTAAGCAGGGGCACATGGGCCACCTGCGGCGCAGCGCGTGCGGCATCTTCTTGCGCGGCGGGTCCGCGTCGGGCGCGTCGCCGCACGCCCAGCGCACGAGGCGCGCGCGCGCCGCCTCCGCCGCCTCCAGCCCGCGCGACCAAGATGGGAGACCCTGATAACAAAAGGAAGATATCTTATAAATAACTGAGGCAGCCATCTTACAATATCCTTTAAATTATTATCAAGATTGATAAAGCTTGGAGAAGCACTTTTATGTGCTTTTACACAAGGAGTATAAATAAACACAACAAACAGTTAATATAATATAGTCCTTTAGATCAAGAGACCAATAGAATAAGAAGAAGAGTAGGTATGTATGTTATAGACTACAATAAAATACATCTTTGTAAAGTGTTTATTTTATTTATCAAAACTGCGTATTTCATAGTATTATATAAGAAAAGGTTGCAGTGGAACATCTGCAATATCGTTAAGATTACGAAGCTAATTCATTAGCATTGACATTTACTACTGAATAGCTCTTAACCCCTAATATAGATATTTCATGTAAATTGAAATTATATTACTAAATGTTATGTGAATATTGACAAGAATTTATAAATTTGCAGTCAAGGTTGTATTATAATAAACAGAATCAACAATTTTAAAAAATATATGACCATCATCATATCCAGGGGCTTCCGGTGATAGCCTGTCAACCTGGTAGGGGACTTGGCCACTGGACGTGGTCCGTAAAATGATGATTTTCGTTACTCTTTACTTTACTCTTAATTTAGACTGAACAAAATCAAAGGCCATATGCATATTTTAAAACCACTTAAAAAGTATTCATTTGCATTCGCTTAAGAAATCCTAAGTAATAACACTATTATTCGTGAGAGAGCTATTACACTCTGGAATATATTTTACACACTATTGCTTCCATCGATTTTATATTGCACGATGATTAGCGCCAATAGAAATACATACTTTCATCAATCATAAGTACGTATACTTATTTACTTTCTATAGCGTCGTAAATACGTTAGTTAGTAAAGTAAATAATAAAGTGAACGAGTTAATGGCGAATGATTTAAATTTGAATGTAAATGCAAATGTTACCATTACCTGTATCGGAAAAGGAATCTTATTATATGTACATATATCCAAGGGGGATAATATTAAAATCAGCTTTCAAATAATTACTTAGTTTACGAGATTTTAGTGTAGTATAGATCAGTTTCTTTTTTTATGTCACAAGATGTATCCCACATATATCAGTGTAGGCGCAGGGAAGATTTAGACACTCTGTTCCCCATTTCCTGCTGAATTCTTGAGGCATTGCGTGTTAAGAGGGTGAAAATGAAAATATTCAATATTTCATTTCTGCGAGGAACAGAGAGAAGCCCTCTCCCACTCCCACCCATTTATTAGTTAAATAGTTCTAAGGAATAATTACAAGTTGATAAAAAAAATATTGCAAATCATGTGTTAAGAAACTAAAAATACAAAAGCAAACAGTTTCTCTCATCTTGTTGTGAATAATTTAGAAATTCGATATTTTGAATACAAATAACGGCTGTCAAAAAAAAGGAAATTTTTTGAGATTGACTTTCTTACGCTCACGTAATCGATCAGTTTTACTTTTGACTAGAAGGAAAGCTACAAAGTAGTAAAGAATAATATAATGTAAGACGCCACAGTGGCGCGACGAACGTGACAGATACTGAGTTCGAGTCCCATTCAAGGATATGGAATATTTAATACTTTCATTTTCTCGCTCTAATATCGAGGTAAAGCGAGACGATGAGTTTCGTCACTCAACAAGCAACGCCTCGAGAATTCGGCGGAAAATGAGAAACTAAAGTTCCCAGGTTCCCAGGTCTGCTTACCCCGCTCCATGCGGGATGCAGCGAAAAGCAGAAAAAAACTAAAAACATCTACATCTACTAGAAATTAATTTCTTTCATTTAAATAATAATCACACATGACCCTATTCACCGATTTTTATTGCTACTTATCACTTATATGAGTATTTTAATTTAAATCTGTTTAAAAATTCAGAACGCAAATTACATTGAGGAAATGTTAATGATATCACATCATTATAAAAAATGTGCCGAAATATGTTAATGATGTGAATTTTTTATCATTAATCATAATTTTAGATACATCATAAATTTTAAGCTTTAACGAAACATAGGAAGACATAGCCATGCATAAATACATATTAGGTATATTCTACTATTACTAATAGATATTAAATCAGCTTCACGTTGTAACCAGCACACAGCAGGGTAGGCAGAGGAACATAGTCTTGAGACACTCCATTCTCCACTTTCCGCCGAATTCCAGAGGCCATGAGTGTTTAGTGGCGGAACTTAACGCCGCGCTTCGGCTCGACACCAGAACAAACGAATGAAAATATTAAATATTTCTATTTATTCGAGTGAAAATCAAATCCACTAACTACCGCTTTTACAGTCACACGCTTGTGCCCCTACGCCACAACTGGCCTCATAGGCTCATATTATATTAGACTACTTACTTACTAATAAATATTAGGTAGGTACAACAAAAAACGAATCCAAAACTAATATATTGGGTAAATATGACCTTAAGAATTCCCGACCCAATTCCAAATCTAAAACCATGGCTCAGCCGTAGGTAGAGGTATAGGAGATATTTCGTAACAACTAAACGTACCTATTGTTCGCTTGAACTTTGTTCGACATTTAGTAAAGTATTGCGGGAGATCGGAACGGATGATTGGCGAGTGCTGATGGCGTTTCCACCTTAGATCGTTTACATGAAATGCTGTTTTAACGTGTAGAAATCGAGTGGGTGACGTAAAAGAAGGTTAATTACATGTTTTGTCTATAAGATTGGAATGTTATTTTTTTTTGTTAATTCTTTGTGCATATACCTTCACGCAATATCCCTGCATGTACCAGGATAGGCAGGGGGAGCCTAGTGTTAAGACACTCCGCTCCCCACATTCCTCCGAATTCAGGAGGCACTGCTTGTGGAGAGAACTCAACGCCCCGCTTTTTCTCGACAGCAGAGCGAAGAAAATAAAATATAAAATCGAAATGAGAATCAAACCTACAACATACGCACATGTTTGTCCCTATGCGCCACGACTGGTGCCACAATTAGCTATACCTCAACTATTACCATATTTAAGCAAAAGCCTAACAAATTCCAAATCTACGTAAAAAGCAACAAATTTACGTCGATATATATACGATTGTAATATATAAATCGAATTATACACGCATTTGCAACCTTACGGCCTTACAAATTGCCATTTCTACATAGCATACAAAAATATCCATATCAATAGGCGAGTATTGCAAGTAGGTACGGCAAATCGAATCGAGACATATGCACCTATCAAGTCGATCACCGGCGACCGTGAACTTTAAATGGAACGCCGGGAAACAGCTGTCGACACTCACCGCTCTCCGCCCGCATAGGGTACTCCCCACCCTTCCTCTTCCCTCCCACTCACTCCCTCTTTTGATTTTAAATGTTATTAACAAGCGTGAAACACAATCTAATTAAGAAGTCCTTTTAAATAGATTAGTCAATTTCATCCTTTTAAGCCAATTGACGTTCTGGTACGAATTATTTTATTACAGTGTAGACATAAACCCTCACGAATCTTATTTGTAAATTAAGTTAATGTTATAACGTTTAATTAACTTATTTATAAAAGTAATCACTATTTCGAGGTAGTTTACATAATAATAATTATATATCAATAAAATATAACATTTCCATTTTCTTCGCTTTGGTGTCGAGGCGGAGGACGGGGTTCAGTTCCGCCACTCACACGCAACAACAGTTCCACTAATAAATACACAGGTACCTACACAAAAACAATACAAACAAATAAGTATATAAGTAATAATAAAAAATCCACATACGATTCCATATATTCACATTCCACTCCACTGACCATACCTACCGTCATTATACCGTTATCAATACATAGTTAGAAGCAATCAATCAAAACCAACGTACATATTCGTCGAGTTGTTTCTTTCAACAAAAACATTACCTACCATATTAAACGACAACAACACATACAATGCACAAGCACAAGCGTCTTAATATAAACGTGAAGTTGTGGGTTCGATTCCCACTTTTTTTTTTATGGAAAAAGGACAAGGCAAACGAGCGTTCGGGTCACCTGGTGGAGATCACCGCCGCCCACGACCCCGTGCAGCACCAGAGGAGCTACACGGGCGTTGCCGGCCTTTGAGGTGGAGATAGACGCGCTTCTTGAAGGTACCCATATTGTACTGACCTGGCAACACTGCCGCGGGTAGGCCATTCCACAGTTCGGTGGCGCGTGGAAGGAAATTCCTACGAAACCGCACAGTAGTGGAATGCCACATATCCAGATGGTGTGGATGATATTTAAGTTTGTGACGTGCTGTGCGGTTAGAAAATTCGGCGGCAGGTAACAGTTCTTCAGAACACTCACCATGATAAATGCGATAGACAACGCACAGCGAGGAGACGTCTCACTTAGGGGAATTAATTATTATTTATTAATATTATTTATTTTCTTCGATCT
Organism: Heliconius melpomene melpomene; assembly: GCA_000313835.2. NCBI lineage: Eukaryota > Metazoa > Arthropoda > Insecta > Lepidoptera > Nymphalidae > Heliconius > Heliconius melpomene. Next base: position 345,329 of record HE671626.1, read on the forward strand.
GATACCAACGCAAAACGCGGCGTTGAGTTCCGCTACTCCACGCAATGCCTCAAACAATCGGCGGAATGTGAGCAACGGAGCGTCTTGACACTAGATTCCCTCTGCCCTACTATATGCGGAATACAGTAAACTTAAAGTAAAGTTGAAAAAAAAACCACTTTACTGAGCGTATCCATCTACCATTACAACACATAGATTCTCCAAATCAAAATCGTCCTTTCTTTCGACAAAAACAATATCATACTAAACAAAAACACATACAAACACAAAAATCAATGATAATAATAAATAATATACAACAATATTTATAATCAATAAAACATAATATTGAGCGTGGAAAGCGCTAATATCGCCCGAGACACGAACAATGGGTGAGCACTTTCTTCTGACCGAGAGCTGGTGCGGCAGTCGGTCAGGGGGTCGGCATCGCTATGGCGGGCACGTAGCCATAGGAGATGAGCTGGTGTGAAAGTGAAATTGAACCATTACGCTAGGCTCGTACCTCGGGTGGTTGGTATAGAAACAATTAACTAATTAACATAGAGATAGCAAAAGTTAATTGTAATTAACTTCTCGGACGGACTGTGTGGTTTTTTTCATTATTAACACGTACTGTAGGTATATCAGAAATGAGTAATTATGTGTAAAATATTAGGTATGCTATGCAAATATTAGTGATGCTATGCCTATTGATTTTTAGAAAACAATAAGTCTAAAAAATTATAATAATTATAAGAACAGATGAACTTTAACTAAATTGCAGCAGTTATACGCAAAAATATATCAATGTCAAGTCATATAGGCGTATACTCGTAGACGTCAAAGGCAACTATTGAAGGTAGTTCTTATACGTTCTGATAATTTATAAAGATATGAGTACGAAAATGAGGCAACATTACATCCATTCCAGACAAATTCTCAATAAATAAGCAGAAAATTGTGATCTGAATAATTTATTTTACATAGTTTTAACAATAAAATAAAGGATGTACAACAAGATCACCATCGCTATGTGTATCACGTAAACAGTTCAATCGCAGGAGCGATCCGGTGAAAGTACATTTGCATTACAACTTTAATATCATTACAACAATCATTAGTCATAAAATATACCTTGAAAACATTTTCATGGGCAGTCGTGGCGTCCCACTCGAAGAAATGAAATATTTATTATGTTCATTTTCCTCATTATGGTAACGAGGCAAATAGCGTCGTTGAGTTCCGTCAATCAACACGCAATGCCTCCAAAATTTGAGCAGTAAGTGGGGAAGCGGCATAATGGGAACGGAGTGTCTTATCACTAGGTTTCCAGGTTTCCTCTGCTTGCCCATCTATATTGAATACTAACTAAACAAATATATCTATACAAAAACTGCACATCATTAAAGTTACCTTTGAACAATTCACAATTAAATCACGTTTAGCTATCGGCTTTTATCAAAGTACAAGCATCCACATTAAAACCACTTACTTATTCAAGAAGTCTACGAAAAACAATCGCCTTGATGATGTACTCATATAGTTATTGTAATTATATTCTCTAATGTACCCTTGACACCATTGACATCTGGACACCGAAATGTAATTACTTTTAGAATTATTTTACAGTTAAGGCATCTCCATAATAAATTATCTGTCGATTTACTACAGCCTATAGTATTAGTGTTGCCATTAAAATTGATTAGATTCGCGAATATTGATTATTGGAATAAGGACATTTTATTTGAAAGTCTGCATTTTAAAAAATATGCATTTGAAAAGTTTTAACGAGATAATTTAATAAAAAAAAATATTTTTCAAAATTATGATGTATCATATTGTTCCCAGCATTTTGCAAAATGATTTAAATACTTATATGTTTAGTTTAGTTTCGTACTTTATCCCACACATGGCATGTCAGGCAAAGGGAACCTAGTATTAAGATAATCTATTCCCATTAAAACACCGACGTTCCCTACTTTCCGCCGATTTCTAGAAGCATTGCGTGTTGCGTGGCGGAACTAAACGCCGCCGAACCTACATAAAAACAAAATAAACAAATGGATCGAGGAAATGTAAACCACGAATCCGGCTAAATCGAAACACTGAATTCATCACGCCAACAGTGATAAATGGACGAACACGCCGCATTGAAAGTAAAACAATGGGATGCCTGCATTATTCATGCGGCAACATTGTGAGACGAAATACCGATAGTAGTAGTTTCTTTAGATTCACTGTAAGAGCCTTTGATTTATGTTAAAGTATATGTTTTTAAACATTTTATTTACAATTTTATATGAATTTTGATATTACGTTGAAATATATCTGTCGTACACTCTGTTGTTAACATTCACGACCTATCCTCCAAATAAAATCTAGTGTTAAATCACTGCATTCCTCATTTTCAACACGACTTCGAAACAATGAATGATGAGTGGCGTAACTCAACGCCATGTTCTGATAATAAACGACCCTTACTATCCACAATAAAAAAAAAATTACAATTAACCAAATCAACCACAACTTCCAATAAAAAACACAACCAACCAACTACCCTCCAATTAGACAATTATACACAAAACAAAAAAAAACAATACAAACAACGCCTACCTACCTCACATCGATCCAATCAATTGTTATGATCGTACCGGAAGCGGCTACCGCATCTACCTATAGACACGGTAGGTAGGTAGCGGAGAGTTACGTAACATCTCGACCCCTATTATCCAACTAATTGACATTATTACATGTCCGGTGACGGGCCCGTCCTATTTTCTCTTCACTTGACATTTAAAACTAAATACTTTGATGGCGCTTTTAAATAAAGTTTCATATACATTTCTTTTACAAGTAAAAGTCTCTAGTCACTGGTACTTATGTTTAAAATATAAAAATAATAATGTAATAGATATGTGAAATCTTACCTCTAGTCCATTATGTAGGTAATCGTTTATACGTGATGATTCTGGTTTCAAATACTATTACCGGGAATACTATAAAGTATAGACATCTTGCCTTCTTAGATAAAATAACGTAAAATAATTACGTAAGTAAGTAAGTTGAAGATGGGGAAGAAATCTAAATAAGGATATACCTATTTCAAAATATAAGGATATTTGTTACTTTAACCCCAAAAGCTTCAAAGCACATTTCAATTTTATGTACAAAAGCTTAACTTACATTTGATATGTTCAACTTACATTACAAATATGTTACATTAATATTATGTCAGCTTTACAAAAAAAAAACGAAACATAACCATTCTTTTCGTTTAGGATCTACGATGCCTCAGACAACAAACACGAAAAACCTATAACACTACTTTTATTGAATGGATGGTTCATAATAAATTAATTTAAATAGAAAATGTTATTAAAATTTAACAATAAATACTACGGTAACTTTATTGTAGCAAAATGAATGCCGTACAGTAGTTGTAAACGACCTACTAGTAGTAAATGCAAGCGGAATATTAAAATTAAGCGAGTAGAATAAGAACCTTCATTTGCGTATTTTAAATATTTGAGAGTAGGTCAAGCTTACGTATACTTAAATATATATTAAATATATCAAATTAAAAATGAAAATGACAAAAACTTTTATTTTTTTTTTACATTTTTATGACTAATAAAAAAATTAAGAATTATGATAATCTAAAACACATTCCTACTTTCAGGCAAAATACTACACACTAAGCAATATTTTGTTTCTTCTTAGTCCATTCTTATGCCTATAATATTAACATTTGTTAATAAGCTAATTAATTTTAGGCCAGTTACGATGAAGCGTCGCGATTGTTAACACGATAGTCATAGGTTCGATTCTCACTCGAGAGAGAGAGAGAATTAATAAGTTACTTTCATTTCCTCTGCCTAGTGCCATTTTTGCAAACATCGTGCAGCTATTATTTTAATTTTTCTAACAAGATTAGCTATATTTTAAGAGACTTTCTCAAAAGCAAAAATCACTTGTATAACATAAATACAAAAAACACAATATTGTGTTTCCATAAATTTTTTTGGCAGTAGCATAAACGCCCACGCAAATACACATCAACTTTAAGAAAAGCCTTGGCAAAAAAAATCCTCAAGTAAACAATTTCCTATCCTCATTGATTGTTATATTTGTAAACATCTAGTGACCTCTGTTAAACCCTGACTCATTCAGTAAATTAACCTTCACACCTACGTTTCAAAAAAAACTCATGCATGAACTCTGTCTTTTTGTGTGTCTGTTTGTGGCATCATAGCTCCTGAATAAATGAAGCAATATCAGTGTGGTTGTTTTTTAATTCGAAAGCCTTGTTCATTTCGGATGTGATGTTCGATCAAAACCGGATTAGCAATTTAAGCTACAAGCACTTTTCCAAGACAAGGTAGTAGTAAATTTTTGGGTTGAATTTGTTTGGTAATTTTTTTATTTTATTTGCTTATACTCTGAGTGACATATTGATTGACTCTAGATCGAACTAAAATGAGGTTTGCTAAATATTCGAACAACTATGTATATGAGATTTATTAAAAAATATTGCTTACTTATACAATAATAGTTAATACTTAACACTTGTTGTAACTCTAAAGCGACGGTAGATCTTCGCACGCCACTTTATGTAAGACAAAAATAATTTTGGGAGATTTGTGAAACAGTACGACAATTACGTTTGTAAACAATGATAAGCTTTGTATAGTTACGTACGTTTGTTGTGGACAAAAGAGAAAAAAAATAAGAATCGTTCAATATATAACTTTTATACGAGATACCCACGTAGAAACGTCATGTACCTACCTACATATATGCATTTCTTTTTTTAATTATTTTATAATGTTAATTATTTACTACAAAATAAACAGACACAGTTATTCCTTCTTAAGGTTTTCTGTCCAGCTTACGAAAAAAATAAAAATAAAAGAAGAACAAAAACAGAGAGAGAGAGAGAAAAATACGTAAAAAACAGCACAAAAATAACAATAACACCGTTATATTAAAACCAAGCCAAACTAAATAACAGTATTGTGCGTGTTCATTGAACTGAAATGTTGAATTTTAATTATTAAATACCCCTACAATCGATATTTGCCTAGGTAAACTTAAAGCGACCTAGTTTACACAAAGCGTTGGACAATATAAAATTTATTAGTGAATGTTAGAATTAATCAGTATTAAATAAATAATAGATTAGTTACTTGTAGTATTAGATAAAGCAAATGTGACACAGTATAACTCAGCATCTGACTGTAAATGTAAAGTTCCCAGGTTCGATGCCAACTAGGGGGAATTATTTGTTGAAATTTTCTCGCGCTCTGGCATAAAAAGGTGCGGCGTTAAGTTTCGCTACCCAAAAACTAAAGCCTGCGGATCAGGCCAATTAAGGAAAACTTTTTCCTCATACGACACTACAAGTTACTTTCGGTCACGTATAAAAAAAGAGTTCAAACGTGCTATAGGTACACCTAAGATTGGCTTTACAAGCATTCCAATATATCTTAGGTGCAAACTATAAAAGTTGACAAAACTAAGTTACCACATTTTACGGTCAACCTAATTTTAGATACAAGTATAAACAAGAAACAAAACTAATATATGGAATGACGTCGAGGCATATACGAAAACTTTCACTGTTCGTTTTTCCTCTTGCGGTACGGAACCCTAAAAGGTAAATTTTAATAGCACAAAAACTTCATAAAAAGGAAACTATTAAACATACCATCCTGCACTAACACCGGGGTATGTATATGGGACATTGAACATACCTGTGTAATTTCTATGCTCCGCTGAGGATATAAAACTTGATAGTTCACTTTCAACTACAATCATTAGGCATATCTCGACGTCTCGAATAGACGTGAGATATCCATAAATATATATAAAATTCATCCGTTATAAATCCGGCCCGTATTTATAAATTGTCTGTTCATTCATAGCAGGCGAAGCCGCGAGCGACTCGCTAGTCGCTAATCTTTAATAGGTATATTACATTATGAGAATGATCACATACATCACCGCCATTAGTCGTGCAGTCGTAATAATTACGACAATTACGCGATCCGTACTCACTTTTGTTACTTTGCAGTTTGTTCCCATGACTCTTTCTAATCTTACTTAACTACTGTAATCGTCGCTTTGAGAACTAAAAAGGTCTCTCTCACACAGTCTAAGCTTGATGTTTTTACGCGAAATAAAATAAATCCCCTTTGTAGTTATCTGGGGGCTATCGTGGCGCAGCAGAGCAGCATCTGACTGTAAACAAATTAAAGTTGCGGGTTCGGCTTCCACAGGGACAAATGTTTTATTATTATTTTCCTGTTCTGGCAAGACGAAGCGCGGCGTTAAGCTCCGCCATTCAAAATGCAAAAAACTCAAATTGGCATTGAAAACGGAGAACGAAATGCCCTAACGCTAACCTCTACACCTACTCCACTGCTTTTCTACGCACTAATTATGCAACAAAAAAAATTAAAAACCGACCATAATTTAAGAATTAACTATATTAGATACAGCAACCATCTAATTAGAATATATTATATTTTATATGATATAACTGAGCTCGTAACAACAAAATTGCACCAGCTCACATTAATGCAGCACAGATAACATCTCTAAGGCACATAGTAACCCTGGTTGCCGAAGGAAATGCCCAAAACAGTACGTTCACAGACGAAGGTTGCCGCAACCTCTCGTTAACTGGACCGTTAATTAACACATCAATCATTGGTATAATATAGGCATATCAATTTACGTTGTGAGAGTATTAGTTATTAAAACTCAATGTCAGATCTCATTAAAAATGAGCATAAGTGTAAAATAAAACAAAGATAGGTAAAATATTTAAAGTGATTATGTATTCTAGACATTTATATTTAGAGAAAAAAAAAACAAATATGTTTAGGAGCTTCAATTATAGACTTTAAAATAATTGCAATTTAAGTGGCAAAAGGGAATTCAGAACATATTAAAATATATTCACATACTTACAACTTATATATATTTGGAAAAAATTCAAAAATATATATTGAGGAAATACGATAAGAGCCTATAAGAAATTACAATAACAATTGCATATTAGTACGGGAGTCATTGATATTTCTATACAACTCCCATAAGGAGAAACATAAAAATCAATAGATTTTGATACAATAGAAACAAAAATCGGGGGAGCGTGACTATGGCGCCACGAGTCTACCCCAAATGTAAAGAAAGAAATTATATCTCATGTCAAGGAAGATAAGCAGCTGACAGAATGATAAACAAATATATCTATCAATACACTGTTTACATAAAAATATAATATACTTATATGTATGTATACCTACATACATTTTAAAAAATATATACTGTAATAAAATTTATAACACCGGCTGAACACAACTGACTTTAGGGAAAACTTGCTGAAATCCTAAGAATAATACGACTTTAAACAATAAAACCAAGACATAATATTATGTACGAAAAAGAAATCGATTAATTGTCATAGTATAAACTATAGACTAACTATATATAATACGATTTTAATTGTAATTAGTTGTCCGAATAAAAGTTATAAAAAAAAATTACAAAATAAAAATAAATTATTATTTCTACTACAAACTCCTTTAAACTTAATTCTATAATAAATCAAAATTTTAAGGACAACAACAGGACGACAGGCGTAATGGATCGATATGATTGCGGCCTTTAACACTTTAATATGCGACGTAAAACACCTCGAACCAAGAGACAAATTGTATAATTTATATTTCTGATAAACATGGGGCAGTAGTATGTTACAAGCGTGTGACTGTCATCACGGCGATTGTGGGTTCGATTCCCACTCGAGGAATTAAAATATTTAATATTTTGATTTTCTTGCTCTTGTAACGCGGCAAAGTGCAGCGTAAGACATTGAGTTCCGCCATAAAACATGCAATGCCTTCAGAAGTCAACGGGAAGTGGGGGAACGGAAGTGCCATAATAGGGACTGACTGTTTGAACACTAATATCGCAGGTTCTTCTTGCCTACACTACTATGTACAGGATACAAGGTGATGCTTCAAAATTTATTAAAAAAAAGCTTATTAAAAAAATACATAAATTAATATAAATTAATTGCATCAATATAACCACTTTAGTTAAGTACATACTAAAACATCACAAATTAGAACACCAATGTCTCAAATCTCATACAAACCAGACGAACACTGGCCATTATTCAAACAAACAGCTTCGGTGACAAGTTACAAAGCATGCGGAAGCCAGAACAAGTGGAGCGAGTATAAAGATAGGCCATCGAGAATGCGTGAGTGCTTCGCAGGGTTGCCATGTAAGGCGAAAAAATTAAAACAAAAAAGTATTAAACTCGTCTAGGGCTTCATATACCGACATATAAATGTATTTTCGTAAAGTTATTTAAAGACAGAATATCCCTAACTATTTGTTAATCATCTATTTTTAAATAACTTTTAATACACTATTCTCAAAATTTATTAATTGCTGGATTTGAACACAAAAATACCTAATGAAGAATACTGTCTAAAATATGTTTAATACGAACCAATATTTCTTATAATCTAATAAATATATGATATTACTCTTTATCAACCCTGAAATAATAAATGTGCAAAGTAATTCCATGTATGCACTATTGAAGGATACTGTCCTTTTTCTATTTCAAATAATTATTATAAATTATCCTACATCGTCGGAGGGAAAGTAAACTTCCTGACTTCTTCTTTCCATGGCAGGACTGATAAGATATGTATTTTTCAATATATCAAATATCATTTACCTAATCTGAAGACACTAAAAAATTAAAATTTATTGACAGAAGCGTATGTAACAAAATACTAAACTAGTGTTAAAACACTCCGTCCCCCATTTTCCGTCGAAATCTAGAGGCATTGCGAGTTGAGTGGCGCTCAACGTTAGACTCAAAGCCGCACTTTCCCTCAGTACCGGAGCGAGGAAAATGAAAATAGTAAATGTTCCATTTCCTCGAGTAAGAATCCAGCTCACAACCTGTCACGTTTACAGTCACGACTGGCCTTAAAACTAAATTACCATGAAAAAAATTTCATATATAACATCTAAATATGTATAATATGATGAAAAAGGCCTATTATAAATATTTAATTAATCATCACTCAAGCTATGTAATAGGTAATATTAGGCAACAGATCGTAATAAAAACGCATATAAAATAAGAAGAATCACAAAGGTCAGTCGTGATGGTGAACGGAGGCAGACATTCTAGAGTGGTCATCGTCGATTAGAGAAAAACAGATTAATGTTGCAATATGTTATATATCTATTATAAAATATGTTAATAGTCTCATCATGGTTAAAATTTCTCGGGTAAATAAATTTTTAAGCTATTAAAATTTTTAAAGTTTGCTACTAAGTAAAGGAAAATATTAAGAAAAGACTAAATAACACACAGGCATTATGTGATGAGTGGTGGAATTCAACGCCGCGCTCTGCCTGGTTATGAGAACGAGGAAATCAAAATATTAAATATTTCATTTTTCCGCGTATCGCCCCATAGCTGTCGCGCTTACAGTCGCACTTCAGCCTCATGCTAGAAATGGTAAAGATAAAACAAAAATGTACAATACGTTGCCTTTATTATTTCAGACAATTTATTTTATATGACATTTTTTATATCCAAACATGTTGTTCATACAGGAAGATGCAGTTTCTTCATAGGAATGTTCAAATAAAAACAAGCGATAAAATAATGATAATCATGTGACCGTCAAACAAAGTTATCAACCTTATCTACTATCTACCGTTCCGGAGACATTTCTATGTAAATTTTTGTATACATTGTACTGAATTTTATTTACAGTAATAAATATTAAATACTGTAAAGTAACGAAAAAGAAATTAAATATATAGACAAAGAAATAGGTATAAACAAACAAAAGTCTTTTGTCTATGGCGGACTAAATCAAAGAAAGTCAAGATTGGCATAGTAAAAGTGAAACAATCATAATACTATAATGGAAGGAGATGACCCCGGGTGAAACGGGCCCATCAAACCACACGCTAATGACCTTTCTTAATAAGATGTAAGAATATAAAGTAAAAGTTGTTTTTGCAGTTGATTCAAATCTACAACTGACGAAGGTTACAAGAACTTCACTGCGGAAGAAATTTTGAAAGTCAAACGTCACGATGAAATAAAGATAATTTAATTTGTATGTGAATCTTTTACGACAGCCGTATTTTACAAGGAGTCACCACTTGCCCGAATTCCTGCCTTCGTATGACTTTTAAGTGGCCGAAGTCGCTTTCGACAAATTGTCATAAATTGTATTTAGGTACGTATATTATGGCGGTTAATAAGTACTTGATATTTTGGAAAGGTGCATTTATGATGATTTACAAAAATATTTCACCTTCAAAAGTGTTGAAATGTAAAATTTCAAGTAATACTAGTCTTTTTTCAATATGTTCTTAAATCGAAAAGATTCAATGCGACAACTGATATAATTTATCATTTCATATCATTTTACATAGTAGATTTAGCTACTATAAATAAATAGAGGCCCGTCGTATCGCAGGAGCACAAATTACAAGCAAGTGATTGGATGCTCGACAGATTATGGGTTCGATTCCCACTCGAGGAAATTAAATATTTAATATTTTCATTTAGTTCCGCCACTCAACTCGTTTTGCTTCCAAAATTCAGCGCAAAAAGAGAAGAGAAGTGTCTTAAAACGAGGCTACGAAAAAAAAACAATTTACACATAGGCAATACACGGCTTCTCTTTTATTCCCCTTAACTTACAACTCCTCCTTATTTAGCTACAATATTAAAAAAACGGTATCTCGCAGTAATAAATATTTATAGGCTATGACACAATTTACTAAACCATTTTCTAGTTTGTCAGTGTATTGCGCAATAAGCAACATTGATTCAAATTTCAAATGTATTAAGGTTACCAAATTACACTATTTCTTAATATAAATTAGTGATTTCAAATATATTTACATTGCATTAATAAATTTATTGACGAATAAATAATTTATTTTATAAGCGACGTTTTAATTTAACCAACATCAGAAAAAGCTAAAAAGTAATTAAAACATTTGCAATAGTTAATTAACAGTTTAGTTTTGTATTTATTCGGAACAAATTCGGTATATCTATAATGTGTTGATTTACAATGAAATTTATCTCATATAAAATCATAAATTCTTAGAATTACTGCAAGAATATTATCTTAATTTTTCCCGTTAATACATACATAAGTATAGGTATTAAACTCCTCCCATACTTACAGAGAGACACCGCATTGTCGTCACTAGACTAGAATTACTCACTGTTTTGTTCTTTTCATTGATTATGGCGTTCTGAGCGTACCTAGTTAGCTATTGGACTCGTTATCATAAACGTAGGTGAGAGACCCCTCCTCCTTCCATTTATTCCTACGCTAGCCACCCCAGCAAAGATGGTGAGCGTAGGAGAGCACTATGTGAGGATTTCTCTCCTCACCCTCACAGAAACTGAAGAAAACGGGACTTTTCATCTTAAAGTCCATGCACAAACTAGTTTAAGATAAATAATGTAACAATATAATAATAAAACAAACTTACCACATTGATTTTTCCGAGAATATGGTTTATCTGATCCTTGCTGCACATACTGACGTCGTCGTATAAACACCTCTTATATTCAATACACGAACACGTGCCGTCACAGATTAAAATATTATCTTAATATTGTCATCACAAGTCTTTTCATTGTAAAAATTTAGATGTTTCCATCTTTCCTTTGATCTGTTACTTTTGGAGGTCAAGATTTTTATATTTAGTTTTTAATAAAACAAGCATTGTTCTTAATTGAACAATTAAGTAGATATGAAATTAAGTACGAAAACAAAGATTCGAGCTGATGACATTTCTTGTTAAGAATAATTGTTATTTGAATCTATCTATACTAATATAATAAAGCGGAAGAGTTTGTTTGTTTGTTTATTTGTTTGTTTGTTTGAACGCTAAGATCTCTGGATCTACTGGTCCTATTTTCATTGTTTTTGTTTTATATGAAAGCTGCATTCTTCAGAAGTGCTATAGGCTATATAACATTACATTACACATATATACTAATATATTTTAAAGTACATTCTAATTTGACATGCAATTTATTCTGCCATGTTAATAACAACCGTCGTTGCTACGCGACCGCTACCGCGACGTTTTGATATTCATCCTTATGAAAATAAATATAATAGTCACTTTTAGCATTTTATCTAGATTGAAATTATAGTTTACTGTATAACATACTAATAAATAATTAAGGAGATGTCACTGATTGGAAATGACCTAGCCTACGGGCGGCACAGTGTGAGTATGACCGACGCGAACGGGCAGATGACGTTGACGGTTTTATAAATTTTCATACATTTTCGAACTTTATTTGTTGTTTATAATTAATTTAAAATACACTTTGATTCTCTTCTTATTTTATTTGATATTGCCCGCTAAAATTATCCTACTTAATAGAGAGAAATGTTTAGTTATTTCGTAGAGTAGTAGAGTCGATATCTATGTACGCAAGTACGGAAAACTTTAGGTACTTTTTCTAATATTAAGAATACCTATCCTTTAGTTACTTTTAATCCTTTTGTTAGTTCATTTCAATAACTCAAATAATTTTTTCTAATAATGTGTATCTACTTATTATTCTTTTTGATTATTTGAGCTTATATTTTCTTACTAATTCTATTGAGAATTGAAAATAATTTCATGAATATATTTAATAAATATTCTTATAGTTGAAGCAGGCGTAGCCGCGTCCGGGTCCACTAGTTAATTATATTTATAATATCTAAGTATCCATTCTTAACACTATAACGTAGAATAGTTTGTATGGTTAAACGCACTAAATTAACGAAGTACCTACTGATTCAAATTAAAAAAATATTTTTATGCTGGGTCGTCCATTTATCAGAGGGCTATCCTATAGGCAATATAAGATGACATATTTTTTATGGCACTAATATTTTTAGTAACTATTTTATAAAAAAGGTACATATATTTATACATATGCAGAATACTGGAGGAAACACAAGAAAAAAAAAGTATTAATGTACTCAATAAACATAAAAAGAATCAATCAATCAAATGTAAGATAACACGTATTCACATTAATAATCTGTAATAATCCGTAGTAAGCCTACAAAGATATAAGAATATATTAATATAAAAAACCAAACTAAAACTTTATTAACTTAACGACCTACCATAACAAATAAGTATCTAAAATTAACAAAAAACAAGTAAAAAGTAAAAATTTCACTAAAACCAATCAATTACTCCAATAGCAAATAGCAATTCTAATAATTTTTAATTGAGGCCAGTCGTGGCGCGGGAGCATAAAGAGTGACCATGAAAGCAACTGGTTGCGGGTTCAATTCTTACTCGAGGAAATGTAATATATATTTAAATTTATATTTTCGTTTCTTGGCTCTGGTGTGGAAGAAAGCGCGGCCTTAAGCTCTGCCATTCAACCAGCAATGCCTTCGGAATTCGGCGGAAAGTGGGAAACGGAGTGTCTCAACACTAAGTTCCCTCTGCCTACCATGCTGTCTGCGGAATACAGCGTAAAGCTGATATATTAGATTTAATTTTAACTCTAATAATAATAGCATTCACACCAATACAATTAATTTAAGGTATAATTAAGTTTTTAATGACATTACGACACAGGTATCTCGGAATGTTGGCGTCGAGGCGCGAGCGTGGACCACATGCTAATGACCGGTATTGAAGTCTAATTGTTCATTTAAATTGTTTTATTACTGTTATTATGTTACGACAGACAAACTGTTGGCCAATTTATTGACTTTTGAATTACATTTTAATTATCATACTATTATATACTGAGTTCGGCGTTAAGTTCTGCCGCTCAAAAAGCAATGTCTCGAAACTTTAACGGATAGTGGAGGATGGAGTATCTCAGCACTAGGTTATCTTTTCTTAACGTCCTATATGCGAAATTCACCGTGAAGCTAAGAAAATATCGAGGTTGCCATAATAATAAATAATAAATAAATAGTTACATATTTTACTTTCAAACAATAATAACTCAGCTTAAACCAATTTTTATAGTACCTAGAAATTACCTATGTAAATCCTTTAAAAAGCTATGTTATATCGAAAAAATAAAAAATAAATACTAATTCAATCAATAAACGTACACAAACAGACGTTATATGATATCGTACCAAAACATTTGCATATTTTCTAAATGGCGCTGGTGAAATCACAAGTTTAATTGTTTTATTTTTCGTTTTGTTTGCCATAAACCTTTTGCTAAAGGCTAAAGGCTACACGATGATTTTGATTATTACACTAGTAAATAATAATTAAATAAATAGTAATAAAGAAAACGATGAAGAAGAAGAAAAATAATAATTATCAAATAAATAATGAATAACAAAATTCTTTATTTCATATAGAAAAAAATACACTCCTTGATGTCTACAACAATTCCACACGTAAAAGTTCACAACCACAACTGTAACCGTTAACTAACCTAACGTTTGTTGTCTTGATGAGCCATCAACACGCTTGATGAATATTGATGAAAGGTCCCGAGGTCAAGTGAAAAGCAAGGTGTAAACGTCACAACCAAGCTAAACCACTTTCGTGGCGGTCAGTTTTCTATGATTAAGCTGACGTCAGGCCATACATTATGGACTATAAAGTATCAGGTATAGACATTAGACTCGTTAGTGGTTATAATATAATTTGATAAATAGATTAATGCATAGAAAGTACGCCGTCGAACCCTTCGGTTGCAGTTAGGATTGAGTGGTTAATTAATTAGTCAAGTTCACGCTGTATTCCGCACACAGCAGGATAGGCAGAAAGAACCAAAGGGAAGAAAGACAAAGGGGATCGGAGATTCCCTTTTTCCGCCTAAATTTGGAGGCGTTATGTGTTGAGTGGCGGAACTCAACAGATCGGTTTGCCTCGACACCAGGGCGTAGACATGGGAATAAAAATTTAAATTAATATTTCATTTTGTCGAGTGGGCATCGGGCCCACAACCAGTCTCGTTTACAGTCACACAGTTGTGCCACTCCGCCACCACTGGCCTGGTTATAGCTTCAATATTAAGTAAGAATCAAGAGAGAGCGGTATTCCTATATTCCACTAAATTTGAAAAGGTCATGACATAAAAAAACAACTAAAAATCTACAAGCAAAACAAAAACAATATTTTCAAAATGACTCACTCATACATACATTATATTATTAATAATAAAAAACCCGAACCCAATTAATTTAAAAACATCTGTACTAACAACTCGAAATTAAATCGTCCGCTATTCAAATATAATAAAATCGATATAAATCGTATCGGCGCCTACAATTCTAACTTTCCACGTGTTTACATTCCATTGAAAACGAGAGCGCTCTTATTATATCACAGCCCACACACCTGTAAATCTATATACGTAAGACTCAAACTCAACAATAGGTTGAAATAGAGAATAGAATTTTACGATAGGAACGCCATTTCGTGGCATTCAAATAAATAATTATTAGAAGATAGCTTTCACAAAAAAATACAATTGTGTTTATTAAAAAAACCGGCATGGGTGTTTACATAATTTTTTTTTCACCCGTTTGCGTAATTTTGATGTAACTTCACTTTTTTTAGCTATAGGTGTAAGCGAATTGCTTCAAACTATCTATAGAGTTATATAATTTAAATGTGTAGGTAATAGATATATAAAAATACTACAACTTTCCTTTAATAATTGATAATACAAAACATCACAAAAGTAATTTACATACAAAACAAGTGATGTAACACTCCCTATAGTCTCATCTCACGCCATTTACCTAATTCATATTTTTTTCACATACATATTTTGATAAAAGCCTTTCACCGTTATATAAAATAATTAAGGTTCAGAGACGAGTCGTGGCGACTGTAAATGCGAGAGGTTGTAGGTTCGATTCCCACTTGAGGACAACGAAATATTGCGCGACCTTCGGAACTAATGGCTACAGAGTACCATAACATTCTTTTACCAGGTTCCCTCTGTCTATCCCGCTCCGAGCGAGAAAAAAATAAATTTAAAAATCCAAAATACAATATCCAAGTCCCTATAACATATTGATAAAATAACATAAACAACATAAAACTTCATAATATTCAAATGCTGCGATTTAGTAATTGTAATATTTATTGACCAAGAGTAGATACAATGGCGGGATGGAGAAACAAAAATTTCTCGCGGCAAGAACAATTTTCTTGTGTCTAACACCAGTTACACCACCACCACCACCACCAGATCAAATGTTGCAACCACTACCAGTTTTTGTAACTTAATACTTATAAAATATGACCTTCATAAAAATATTTGAAACGACACCTATAGTAATTAGTTAATTTACGAAAAATAAATTAAACGCTATCAGTTTCTCTTGCTTTACGTTTTGTAACTATTAAAAACTTAATAACTAACTTTAATATTTTAATATTCTATAAGAAACGTTTGATTATAAAAAATAAACAATATTAAAAATAATTCTATTAAAATTCAATAAATAAAAATAATAATTTAATTAGACCATAGGAAGCAGTCACGTCTTCGAGTTACATTAAGTCCTACAGGTAGCCTACCACTGGCTCAGAAGGCGGTTGTGCTAAGAATTTACATTAAACTTAAAACAATTATAATCTTGAGGAGAGTTGCAGCGGAGGAGTAAAAGCGTGTGACTGTAAGCTCGATAGGTTGTGGGTTTGACTCGAGGAAATAACTTATTAAATATTTCCATTTTTTGGCTCTGGTATCGCGGCGGAAAGCGCGGCGTTGAGTTGGGAGTGTTTTAACACAGCCTACCCTACAACATGCAGGATACCTACTGCGTGAAGCTGCAAAAACATCACAATCTGCCCGAGCAAGATTATCCTAAATTATACCAGCATTTCATAAGCATAATATCAAAAATGATTTACTCGGGTGTGCAATACCAAATGCATTTTATCATAAAAGCAATATCAAAGTGCAATTTTCACGTCACACAGTGCATGTGGGCTGTGACAAAACGTTGTAATATAGGAACTGATGTGTAAAATGAAGAATAAAATTGCCGTATTGCATCTCATCAACAACAAGTGAATGGAATATTTTAGAATTCCCCGTATAAGGTTAAAACTACGTACTACTTATTAATAAATATACGGCAGGCGGCGTTAAGTTCTGCTTCTTATAGCACAATGTGCGAGTTCGGACGGAAAACTGAGAACAAGGCGTTAGGTTTTCTCTGTCTACTGTATAATGTATGTATACGTATCATAAAAAAACAATTATTTTCATTTTATAATAATCTTATAATGCCTATTACTAAACTATAAATATTGTTATTATATATATCGGTACAACTTCCTCAAATTGAAGGGTAGATTGAGAGAATTGAACGCAAACACAATACAGGGTATTAAAAAATTATCAAAATAATTCTAAAATATTATCTTACTTTTATCAAAAGTAGGTTATATATAAGTAAATAAATAATATTTTTCCTATTTTAATTTAAAAAAAAATGACAAAACGGCCACTGCATTTGTACTACACTAATGAAGGAAGTACCGTGCATATAAAAATTATTATGTACCCTGTTTCATGCAACGTGTGTCGTAACTTGTGAATCGACGAAATTAGCGAATAAATTACTTTTCCGATAAGTTAATGATAAATATAGGAAGTCAAGCAACGCTATCCAGACTACTTACGAGTACGTACGTGTTGTTGTATATTATCTTACATCCAATTCTACAATATAATTAAAAATTATATCATATGCCTATAAAGTAATACACGAACAACAATTACAGTACAAATACAAGAACTCATACAACTAGGTACAATACGAGAAATACAAAATAAATATTTAAATAGAAGTATACACAGGAATAAATTTCACGAGAATAAATAATAAGAAACCTACCATTAAATTATCTTCTTTAAACGATAATTAAACACTTTTACACATAAAAAAAATGGCATTTACGTTAAAATTACTAATATCTGGTAAAAAAACAGTCGAGACGCACCCATAAAAGCTCATTGAATATAACTTCAAATTTGCGTAGGTCATTTAGTAATAAAACTAATATACCCTCAATTTTAAAATATTTTTGTCATAAAAAAAGTAATGTCTAATTAACTACGCCACAGATTATTAATATAATATTTAATGAACGATTTAAAAACGATTAATTAGAATTGAATTTTTATAATTTAAGTAAATAGAGCGAAGAAAGCGAAATTACAATATGAAATTACTTAAAATTCTATAGTGGTGTATTCACGATTGAGATAAATAATGGTCGCAGAATCAATTTACATTGGAATAAATAAACATATTCAAGATCGAACGCTACGCAAAACAACAATAATTATATTAATATTAATCGCTACGCTTTCCTCTCTTACTCGAAAGGTCACCAACTCGAAACTTGAACAGACATTTAATTCTAGGTTAACTTCAATTTTTTATGTCATTTCCAATAATTATTATCGGTTTTTACAATTACAATTATAAAAAAAAATTAAAACTAAAAGACCTCAAATCAGTAATTCTTTTTTTTTAACTTTTACATATTATATTTATTAATATTACCTGTGCATCGAAAAAAACAATCCTAATAATAAAAATCGAGACCTCATAAAAAAAATCGATCACAAAACACTGGCACCTCACTTCTATTACATATAAGTATATATGCATATATATATATATAAAAAAAACAAAATACTTTCGTCCGTTCGTTCGGAGGCGCGCGTTTCGCACAGTACGCGGCAGGTGACTGAAGGTGCTCGAGGTTTCGCGGCTACGGCGACAGTACCGTACAAGACTAGGCAGCGGTATGGCAGAGAAAAATTAGAAAATAAACACTACCTTACCGATATGAGACGTAGTTAGAATGCAAAGCGGAAAATTGAATAATAGTCTAACGATTGTCCTTAACGTAATCCGTTTTAAATATCCCTAGTGTAGGCTTGTATAGTGTAGACTTACAAATGACGGCGCAAGAAAAAAAAGCTTCAATTGCATGTCAGAAGCCTAGTTAAAGCTGTACAATTAATAGAATTTAATATTATATATTTTACTCCTTATATATGTATAAATGTAAATAAATACATAAAAATTACTAGTTGACAAGAAATATTTTAGAACATACACAAACTTTAGGTTTGTGTTGTTTAAAAACAAAATACATTATTTAAAAAAATGTACAAAACATTTAAAAATTACAAAAAATCATTTAACATTACATAAAAAAAACGTTCTACTACATCAACATTTACCTATTTTGGGAAATGAGCAGTTGTCACTTTCAATCAAGATACGCCCGAACGAGATTCATCTATCAGATGATAAGAGTCACGGCCGTTGAGCTACAGAGGCGCGCGGTAGTAAATTAAATTGTTTTATCTACGTATGTTTTTATTAAGGCTTAAGTAAATATATCACGTATACACTAATTTAAATAAACACGTAAATAAATGATCATTATTGCCAATATATTTATTTAGCAGTATAGGCAGAGCGAAAACAGTGCTGAGACACTCCGTACTCCCATTTTCCGCCGAATTCTGGAGACATTGCGTTTTGAGTGGCAAAAATATTCATAAATAATAATTCAATTCAACTCGAGTGGGGATAGAACCTATAACCATCGCTTTACAATCACACACTTATGCTCCTGGGTCACGAGGGCCACTTAAAAAGAAATCTTATTCTTTTTACGACTTTTTCTGCGTGAACCTTTTCTTTTATTTCTTTTAAGTGACAATTTAAAATAATATATTATTTTATGGCGTTAGAATCATTTCTAGTAAAATATTGTTAATAAAATAATTTTGAAACAGACTTAAATATTTATATAATTTAAACAAGGCAACGGTGTCAAATATATAAGAGATATTTCCTCAGTAGATAGTTCGTTCACAGCTTGTACTGAAAGTTGTCCGTAAGCTTTCCTTTCTTAAACAAGTACCTACTTAGTCCTTTTCTATGGGGTTTTATATCAAGATCAAAATATTTCACTTATAAATAAATACGTTAGGTATAAATATGTTTTTATCTTTACGTAACTTTCGCATTAAAGTTATTTAGTGTTTTTTTAAGTTGATTCTACAGACTTTGAGTCCGTATCCTTTTTCTCTAAATTATTTTTCGTTTTACATATAGAAAAACCATAAAAAATGTCCGATCTCCACATTTCGGTCATGTAAAGATTTCATTTTGACAAAACATCGATAACCAACGTGTTCTTTTGCTACGATAAGCTTAAATATTATAGACGTCTACGCAATGCAAAATATTTTTAAAATAATCGATTTTCTTTGGTACCTTTTGTACCTTTTTTATACCATAGTATATGCCACGTTAAGCAGAGAGTTAAGACACTTTGCTCGCGTTAACAATTAGACGCTGTGCCTTAAATAAAATTAATGATGAAATCCTTTACAGGTATTGCTTAATCAATGCTGTCAACTTAAATTTAAAACAGTCATTCCAAGACATTCCATTGGTATTTCTGTAACAAACTAATTACTGATGACTCTAACATACTAGGACATATGACTCTAATGTTTTTGACCTCAAATAAATAACAAGTTGAACTGTCAAAAATATTACCAAACTGTAAGGTATTTTCGTGATAGTCGTAAAATGTTGAAACCGAGTTTAAGAAAAAGGAAAAAATTAAATAATTTTGTAAACATAGTGTATAATAAAAATTAAGATAAATCAGTAATGTCGCCTTTTAATTGATATTATTATAATCACGTAAATTTCGATATTCGAAAATTTAATTTAGAAGACCCGATAATAATCCGCGTTTACAGGTAGTGTGTGTCGTGAGTGGCGGAACTCAACACCGCGCTTATCCTCTACACCAGAGCGAAAAAATGAAAATATTATACATTTCATTTTGTCGAGTGGGAATCGAACCAGCAGCATGTCGCGCTTACAGTCACACAATGGTGCCTTTGCGCCAAAACTGGCTCCTAAAAATCGTACTATAAGTGCCATTCTATTATAAAAAAATGCATATACGGAATTGAATCCACTACTCAGTACTTACAGCGAGCCTATACCCACACCAAGCTTATTAATCAGTCATATTTTTAGTCAGTCAGTTTATATTTTATAGTCGCTATCATAACATTTTGTTTCTATTGCATAGTAACGTTGAATGATTCCTTAAAACAACAATCGTAAACTGTTTCAAAACAAAGCACTTAAAAGATCACCTTCGTTTTAATTCGCGCGGCTCAGTAAGTAGGTTTGCAATGCAAATAAATGACTTCATTAGGCTCGGTTTTCTAGATTAGAGATAGAATTCATAATTTAATTGTTTACGTTTTATGTATGCTTGCAAATTTGTATTAATATATTTTTAGCTCTATTTTAATATTTTTTTCACGCTGTATCCCACACTCAGCAGGGCACCCAGAGGGAACCTGGGAAACTAGTGTTGACATGACACTCCATCCCGCATTCGCACTTTGTTGTAATTTGTTTTATTTTTCAACTTTGAAATTCCTCGTGTGCCCAGGATCCCAAATTCTTGTGTGTCCTAGGGCCCTAATATATCCTAAGAACACACTGGACAGAAAGAACCTAACTATATATTTCTAAATGTACATAATATCGTTAATATTGCTGTGACAAAGGTAAAGGGGCTAATATGCATAAAAAAAGCAAAATATAAAATAAAATTACAAAAATATCGTGCGCTTTTACACTTTGTCAGAGTTGGCTGATCAAAGGACGGCTTTATTAGTTTATCGAAAATCGCTCTATCATTTTATAATATAAAACTAATATAATATAAGCTCAACATAAGGGGGCATGCGTGCGAATGTTAGCACGACAGTTTGTCGATTCGATTCCCACTCGACGATATAAAATATTAAACTGTGAATTAAAATTTAAATAACAATTCTGTACTTATTTAAATTTTAACATATTTGCTAAATGAATATAGTAGTAATAATGTATATACATATCTATATAATTTGTATGACATATATTACTACATATATTAATATATGTATGCGATAACAGATTACTTCTAGTTGGACGATCACTTGTTGTAATCCCGAGAAATGCTCATTACCATCGAGAAGTCAATGAAGTGTTAGTAATGGCATTTGAGGCTTCCACATATAATGTATGTTATCGGATATAATATTATTATGCTAAACGCCTTACGTTAAGATAAGAGGCCAGCTTTGGCGCAGCGGCACAAGTGTGCGACTGTAAGCGCGACAGGTTGTGGGTTCGATCCCCAATCGAAGAAATGATATTCTTTTCATTTCGTAACGAGGCAAAGCGCGTCGTTGAGTTCCGCCAATTAACAGGAATGCCTCCAGAATTCAGCGGCACGTGGGGAACGCCTCCACCACTATCTCTATGCAAGTACCTGTTCTAATATTTTTAAAAGTATTTTTTATGTCTACTCTGTTAGGAATATGCACGAATAGATTTAAATTACAACGCTTCATAAATCATACCAAAGAAACAACTAAACATATAATTATGACATTTAATATAAATAGATCATTATATTTATATAAAAAATAGTAAGTAATACGCTTCTCTAAAATATTATCGAATCACTTTCACCAATCTATAGCTAAAACGAACGAACGAACGAGCAATCCATCTAAGCTCTCGATCAATCACTATCGAACACCTGCTTCTTTATCGGCCATTGTTGGTAATGTTTTCTAACAGGGTAAAAAACTTCAAAACGTAAAGGTTTCCTAGACACAACAAGTCTATTGAATAAGAGCAAAAACCTTTCACATTCTTGGACACCAAGAAAGTTGAAAATTTTGTCGGTCAAACAATTTTCACGGTTAACAATTTTTATTAAGAGTTGGATTCTTCTTTGACCTTATCGCGCGTAATAGTGAAAAGTTTATAGTAAATATAGATAAATCATATCGACAATGAGTCCGTCTTGGCGCAGTGGAACGGTGTCTGACGTTGTAGGTTCAATTTGCGCATGGGGGGATTTTTTATTATTTTCCATGTCTAGTAAGATGGAAGGCGGCACGAGATTTGTCACTCAACATTTGCTATCAAAAATAATCCTTTCAGTAATGTCTTGACATTGTTCTCTCTGCCCATCCTGCGATATGCGGGATGAAGCATGAAGATAAAAAAATATAGACATTGTTATATTGACATTTTCGAATTTATACAAATTATATGTAATAGGACTTACAACTGACTTGATCCCTTCGCTTATTTTTTATCAATTTTTCTTTACTTTTATCATCTGTCGCCAAATAAATAAAAGGGCCCACAAAATTTACGCCATCTTAAGCAGGTAAACGTATTAGCATATTATTCGCTATCTACACCACTAGGTTCGACGCATCATATAGAAATCAAGGCAAGTAAAATTTATAGCTTTTAACTAAATTACAAGACCCAAAAGGGTTAACGAATGCAAGGATTTTTAAAAGTCAGACAATTATAGACGCTGATAATATTTATGTACGACACCATAAAAATATTTAGTTTTGCAATTTATTTAAAAAAAATGTTATCACAAGCATAAGTTGAATTTGAATAAATAAATTAATTAAATAAAATGTAATTTTGCAATTTAAAGTATAAGCTAAGTAATGTTACATATGCCTAACTCCTATTTAGTTTTTAGTCTAATCCTATTTGACGCCTTATGATATAAAAATATATTACGAAAGAGAAAAAATACATACTTATAACTTTCAACAATGAAAAAACAATAATTCAAGTAACTTATAAGGATACCCTTATATACGATTCCCTAAAAAAAAATACACGAAATAAAGCACTTTATTTCCAAATAACCACAAACTGCCACAAAGTCCAATAATAAAAAAAAAACAAAAACATCCTCATCATCGTCTACCAAAGTCGTGCTTCCCCGTAATATCAAAATGGGGTAAACAACCTCAAAATGCGTGACCGAGATTTCATAATAATTGCCGCTGTTACAAAATACTATAGGAATTACTTTGAATCCGACAGGAACTTATTTTAGTTTTCTACAATAGTTATTTTTCGTTACTTTCGCGCACAGGAGGGTAAGCAGAGGGAACCTAGAATTAAGACATACAGTCCCACATTTTTTGCCGAATTCTGGAGGTATTCCGTGTTGAGAGGCGGAATTCAACACCGCGCTTTGCCTCAATACCACAGGAAACAAATGAAAATTTTAATAAATAGGTATTTAACTTCTTCAAGTGGGCATCGAACCCACAACCGGTCGCGTTTACGGTCACACACTTGTGCCCCTGCGCCACGACTGGCCTCGTTATATTACTTAAGCAATTTCATTACTAGAGGACGGTAGGAGATAGACAAGGAGGTCCTTCTCAATCATCTTTTGTATAATTTAACTCATACAGAGATTATAATGTAGAATAGAATAGAGACATTACGTGTTAAACGACTCAACGCCAAAATCGTTTAAGTGTCAAAATCCCCGAAATTATCTATATTGTTATATTTATACCGCAAATTATATACATTTTTGGTTATAACATACTTATTCAACTTAAAAAAAAACTCCAGACTAAATCTAAAGTTACAATTTAAAAATAAATATAAACAAACATAATTAACAACGTATACTTTCTAGGGTTACGAGCCCTACTTGGCAGGTTGCAGTACGCGTCAAATGCATTAAGCGTGAAACCATCTAACCTAATTGAAGCAAGTATGGCGAGCGCTATGTGACCGTCGTACACGCGAGGGTCTGCTTCGTAATAGCCATACTATTTAATATATACCTAATATTATTTTTACTTTCCCGTTATATACGATACATAGCAGAGGGAATCTGGGAACATAGTGTTAAGACACTCCGTTTCTAGACACTTCTAACCATGTTCTAAGCCTATAACAAATTAAAATTAATTCCAATTAGTTCCATTATTTCCGCATTCCCAAAATAATCTAAGATGGACCACAGAACGTGCCGACACGACACGTTATTTATATGTTAATATAATAAACTCAACTTATAAAAGCGATTTAAAAAAGTGGGGGACCGTGAAAAATTGGAAAATAATACCAGAGTCACGAACCGACTACGGTCGTTGAATCCGTTGAATTTAAAACGAAGCAAGGCTTTCTGGGAATGGCGGTGGACAATGGCCTATGTAAAAAATAATATTGATTGGCATTAATAAAAACATATTACTTACCATTGTGAAAGATGATACGTTTGAATCAAATTTCATAATAATGACTTACATTGCTTGAAATAAATGACGGTACATTGATATGAAATATTCATAATATATAAGTGAAAAAAATAAATATTTTAGTCTAAAATTTACAGCACCAACAGGGGAGCATAAAGGATTGGTCTAAAATCTAAAGTAAGATAAAGTTCGATGTTGAACTCCGCCATCCTATACACAATGTCTCGTAAGGGGAGACTACTGACTCTGTCTTCTCTTTCTATCCCGCTATATGCATTTTTCATACAGATTTAGCGTAAAGAAACATGTATGTACTGTAACAAAATATAATGATTGGGTCATTGTATAAAACTTAATTTGAACAATACCGTAATAGGAAGGATTCAACAAACTGATTGTATTCAATGAGAAATAAAAACTGGACAAGCGCGAGTCGGGCTCGCCCACCGGGTTCTGTACAGAAATTAGAGGTCTCGAGCTTATTATGAATTTTGATTTCCTTTATAGTGTCGAAATACGCATTTTTTGCCATATAATTGACCATATCTTCTTTAATGTAAATGTAGAAATGTCTTTTTTGGGAAATCAAGGGACCGTAGATCTGAGTACCTATATGGTTTGATTTCAACTTAATATCTCCAAGCGTCCCAGAGATAAAGTGATCTTATAAGGGTTCCTCTTTACCTTAAAAGGTACGGAGCCCTAAAAATGTGACATTCCGGCGACGACTAAAGCAATAACAATAAGATGTATAAAATAAATAATTAAAAAAATAACTTGCCACACAACAATATATAAAATAGTGAACCTTAAGAAATCCAAACAAAGTAATATTAAAAAGCAACCATCACGGCTATTAGTGAGTTTATAGAATGTCGACAAAGGTGACAAGTAATTTCCTGGTCATGACGCTCTCACATACTAGTTGAGACGTCTGACGTAGTAGAACTTAGTTATTACTCACATTACACGTATCGTACCTACTAATCAAACAAAAAGTTTCCATATAAAATTACTTTAAGAAATCTCTAGTGTCCAAACCCTCCATCTATTGTACAACTTTAACGATTAAAAAAATTTGAGTCTAAGACACCCCGTTCCCATTAGGACACTTCCGTTCCCCATTTTCCATCGAATTCTCTAAGCATTGAGTGTTAAACGACGGAACCTAACACGTAACCTTTTCCCCGTTACGAGAGCGAGAAAAAGAAAATATTAAATATTTCATTATCCAGATTCGGAATCGAACCCACAACCGTCGCGTTTACAGTAACATTCTATGCTCATGGGCCACGACTGGCCTCAATCTATTTAATAGCAATAAATCATAATATAGTTATATAGTTATACATATTTACTCCAAATAAAAAGTAAAATGATGCAAGATGCAGCACGCAACGACGGCAAGCGGAGCAGCGCCATGAGCATCCAGGTTAACGACAGGTTGTATTAAATTGACTAGAAAATATCGTCTAAGCATACACACACGTCATTATATATTTTGTTTGTTCCATTGTGAACGGTAGATTACTTTTGATTTTTGCTTAAAAAACTATGTGTTTTGTTTCTTTGATATTTGTTTTTATTATTATAAGCATATTATATATCTATATGTATTTTATAATATTTATATGCACGTATATCTCACACCAAAATGTATATGCACTTGCAATGCAATTATTGCATATTTCAACTCTCCAGCTATCTCGGGATAAAGCGTGAGGCTAAAAATATCAAAAAGGAAAAATAAAACTAACATACAAACATCATTAATAATCTGAAAAGATAATTAAAAAAGATTTAGTTAATCTTATGGAACAAGTCCGCCCAAAATACTTTCAACAGAATATATATTTGGATACCCTCCTTTCCCGTCTTCCGTATACTATTTTAGGATAATATAAATAAGGAGTGGGCCTTTTCAATTCGGAGACAGATGTTGAGCCGTGTGTAAATACGAAACCGCTAACCAATCACTGGCTATAGCAGTAGGTATACAGATAATTCTTACGGTACCTATATTTACTTATTTTTGTCTATATGCCCGTCCTAGTACAAAATGACTATAATCTTCTTATTATGTCATATAACTCAATGAAGAATAACTTCAAATCTTATAAGACGAAAAGTTAATACTAGCGGAAAATACGCGGCTTCGCTCGCTTAAAATTATTGTTAAATTTTTACAAAAGTTGAAGCCTATGTGCTATTCCGAAGTACAACCTATATTACTGTAAAATTTCATCTAAATTCGTTCAGTAGTTTTTACGTAAAAGTAGAAATACCCATCCATCGTTACAAACTTTCACATTTATAATAATAGTAGGATAGAATTCGTTAACGTAGTTAAGGTGGCTGATCTTTTATAAGTATCATCTTATGTAGGTACGTTAATAACACTAATCTATTTTTGTTTTTTTTTTACCGTGTTTAAGGTGTGCCAGTTATAATTCTTGTTGATTGGAGAACACACAATGGGAGAATGTATGTTAAAAAGAAATCCAGCTAAGATACTACCTTCCCTACAAAATAAATCATCTTTTTACAACACGTACTGTTATACACGTATATTTGACATTAAATATCACAAAAATCTGACGTTAACAATAATTATTACTACGTACATTTACATACTCACTATTTAGTAAAGTAAGAATTAGAAAGCATACATTTAAACAGCTATAAAAATAGATTAGAAGCCATACTGGGAGCGATGACAAACAAACGAACTGTCTCGTTGAGTGACGCGACAATAGCTATAGCCGTTGAAAGTTAGACAAATATGTGATACGTTTTACAACTGATGACTCTACCATAACACG
This sequence comes from Heliconius melpomene melpomene, assembly GCA_000313835.2. Taxonomy (NCBI): domain Eukaryota; kingdom Metazoa; phylum Arthropoda; class Insecta; order Lepidoptera; family Nymphalidae; genus Heliconius; species Heliconius melpomene. Next base: position 373,361 of record HE671626.1, read on the forward strand.
GAAGAGAACGCAATTTAAGAAAGTCAATATTTTATGGGAAAAGCATATTTAAAAAAAAAGTGAAAAGCGATACGATGATGATGCTGCAACTGAAAAGCGTATAAATGCAAGTGGTTCCAGGTTCGTACTCCAAACATATTCTATAATAAATTTGTAACTTTTCGCTGTCTATACCTACATGGAAGAAATATGAAAAAATGGGGGCATTCAAAAAATAATGCATATGATTTTGTGCACGTTTAACGGATTACTGTTTTCACTATTGTATTTTGGCAAACTTCCCTTAACATTTGTCTTTTTTTTTATCGTAATCAGTTCAAAAGTTATCACAATTTAGAACCCGCCATACCCCATACAAGACATTTCCCAGCACCGACGAAGCCGCAAGCATACTAAATATAGGCGAACTCGATATAATACGTTAATTAAACAAACTCATAATGACATGCCTGTTTCACTAACCACGTATCTACAACGTTCCAGCTAAGCTGTTGTAACTAATTTGTTAAATTGTAGCATTTACATAGATTTGAATATTGCAATAATTTACGTGTAATCCGATTGGAAGTACGGTCCATGGCGGGCCACGCTCGCTTGAACACATGTTCGACTATTTCATATTTGATTATAATTAATTCTACAGATTAGGCAAAACTATTTATAATTATATAGATTCTGTATTTCATAGAACCGCGGATAATGGCTTACAGTCTTAAAGTTTTCTAATTATTTCATTTTATTTTCTTGATATTTTTAATAAGGTAATTACGTTTATAATTTCTCTTTATTTTTTGTAGGCGCAAAGTATACATTCGTTCACAAAGATAAACGAATAAAAGATATGTATATTTATCTTAAGATTATCTATATAGAAACCCATATAAATAAAATTTTAAATTTTACGGCAACACACCACGCCGTAAAGTACGTACAAGAATAGACACCATTACCATCTCCATATCTCAAACTACTATAACCAATGGAACAACCTGTCGAATACACTGATTATAATTGTGTTAAGAGGTCATCTCAAACTTTCCATATAGCACTCGAAGTGCTGACGTGGGTGTCCGTTTGATTGTTCATTCGTATACGCATACTTGCAATATTAACAATAATTACAAAATATTAATTTGCGGTATTATTTTGTACCTAAAAAATTACAATATTTTACTAATAATACATAGAAATGGGAATATATTAAATACATACTATATATTAAAAATATACTTTAACATAGTGCATCCATCAACAGAATTTAAAATTAAAGACAAGTCTGCGACACTCCAGTAATCAATATAAAATATGAGACACCAAGAATCGTAGACAAACCACGGCGTTGAGTTTCGCCACTTAACGTGCAATATCTCACAGAATTGGACAGAATGGCTCTACCTACTCTGCTATGTGTAAAAGCTCGTGGAGTTCTATAAACATAATAATCATAGTGGCCAATACTCAATACGCATATATTATGTGTGTACAAATACTGTTTGTTTTAATAACAGCCCATTCATGCGGAATAAGTTTTATTGACAACATATCATATTCATTTCCGTCAATATAATCAGTATTTCACATCTGACTATAATGAGGAATGGTAATAGGTATGAAATAATGCTTCAAAGTTCGTTACAGTAAAGTTTTTACGTATACAAATACACTAGTTTTTGTTTCATTAAAAATAACCAAGTAGTTATGATTTTACAGGCATTTGAAGTTTGCAAAAATTTCAAATGCCGCTAACAGTCCCGCGGCCGGCGGTGACGTCACAGGTCTGGCAAAACTCACTAGTCGCCAACGGTGATAGGAGATCTCGCGCAGTACTTTGTTTGTTTGTTACTCGCTTGTGTTTAGTGTTAATACAATTAATTAAAATGGATGAAGGATTCGAAAAAGGTCAATCGGATAACCTACCTGTAATAGATCGATTTATGGTTGCCGATTATTTATCGGAAAATAGTGATTTCGTCGCCGCAGAAATGCGAGGAGTAAAAATGCGAAGGTAAGTTTTGTTGTCTCACAATATTATGTCAATTTGGGGTATAGATAATAACTATCTTACGTTATTTTAATTGAAATTATTTATTTAAAACTGTAATGTGGGTTACATAACCTAACTAGTTTCATATTGTAGGTAACGCTATTTGCGTTAAAAGTACCAAACTTTTTATTCAAGTTCAAAGTAGTAAGATTGTTTTATAAGTGAAAATAATATAATAATAATATAACTAAATTCATGCAGTCGAGCATGCACAATTTTTTTTAATGTAGATTTTTAATATTTTTATATATGTATATCTGAGTAATATTTGTATTGTGATTATTGAAGATCGGCAAGTGAGAGGGTTATGGTCATGATGCGTACTATTGTACGTATATACGTACGTATAAGTTAAAAGAGTAGGTTATGTATGTATTGCCAAATGTAGATTACAGCAGAACACCGTGCACGTATTAAACTATATTATTGCAGCTTAGAATGCAATGAAAAGAAGCAATAAGTTTATACGTAATCTGCAAAGATTGTGCCGCCAGCAGAGGTGATTGTAAACATACCATGGCATTTATAATGGGCTACATCGTCGAAGCGACGAGTCTTCAACAACTGCAACCAAGTCTTCTTTTTCTTGGCATTAATCCCGGTGTATGTTGCCAGGGTCTGCCTTCCTGCTTAACCTACTCCACTTTACACGATCTGGAACGTCCTGAATGGTTCGACCATTGGCACTCATGTCCTGCATCACGACATCCAAACACCGCATTCTTGGACGTTCGGAGGTCTAGCTCCAGGGACAGGACAGACATAGCAAGGAACTTGCATCCGACATGATCCTACGCCGGCGCGCAACGTTGTGATACCAACTTAGGAGTCTTGGAGCTTATCCGCTACGTCATGGACCCCAAGACTACCTCGAATGCGTCAGACCGCAGCATCTTCATTTCCGTGACGTGAAGCTCCTCAGCGTGCCGAGCTGGCTAACATTCGCTGCCGTATAATAGAACCAGTCAGATGATGCTCTTATATATCAGCCCGTTGAGCTTGGGTGGTATTCTGCGGTCGCAGACCACACCAATAACCTCCCACCATTTGGCCCAGGCAGCGCTTATCCAGCCATGGACATCGTGATCGATGCCTCCAGACTCATGCATAACGGATCCAAGGTACTTGAAACTTTTCCAACTTAACGGCTGGCTCAGGACCTATAAGGACAGTGCTCGAGTCTGGGCTCCCTCAGGCTATGTATTCGGTCTTCGACACATTTTGTTTAAGACCGCCGTTCTCAAGCGCACCCTTCCAGAGGTTCACTTTACGCTCCAGCATTAGTTGCTTCTCTTCAATGAGTGTAACGTCATCGGCATACATCATCAGCCATGGAGGCTGGTCCTGGATGTGAGCCGTGACAGTACACTACAATAAATAAGAACGAACTAAAAGCCGAGTCTTGGTGAACCGCCTACTGTGATCTAAAGGGTTTGGTATCGCCATCAGCAGTCGTAACCATCCCGAATCGCACAGCGGGATCGTAGTACATATCTCTGATAATCTCAAAATACGCCTCAGGGATCCCTTTGTATCGCAATGCCCTCCAAATACATTGACGAGGCACACAGTTAAAGGCCTTCTGCAAATCTAAAAAGGCCGCAAATCTAATGCAGAGCTCTCCTTTTTTCCTGTATGCCTCCATTAAAGTACTGATTAAGTTTGTGGTAACGCCCAAGCCAAGCCAAGTGTTGTTGGAAAAAATTCAAGCTTTCTAGTATCGATACTACAATAAAAATAATCAACGCTAAAGATTTTGGTACAACACACCATGAAACCGAGCAGGATAGAACTGTTTTTTGTACAAAGTACTATCAAAACTTCAATATCTTAAAATACAATGCTCGCTATTACATTATGTATGTGAAAAAAAAAGATTTAAAAAATATACCTATATATTATTTATTAAACGAAACTAAATTTGTGGTTGAACGCCAGCTAAAGAAGAGCGCGAACTGCGAGTGAACGAAGACGAACTGAGCGAGCGAGTTTTGCAAGACCTGTGACGTCACGCGAGTCGGTTACGGCCCGACGGAATCTCGCGTCGCGCGCTTACTTTAAAGGACAATATCTCAAAAACTAATAGACGTATCAAAATAATTCTTTCACAAGTAATTTTTGTTTTCAAAAGACAATACGATGAGCTAGAATTTAAAATTAGTGATTATTCTCCATTATAGTGTTAATTGCGATAGTTGATTGATATCTACTACTGACCCTTTTTTTTTAAATATTTTTCAGCTATACGCTGTACTCTAATTTAGGATCCTAGCGTTAATACTCCGTTCCTATTAAGACACTTTCGTTTTCTACTTTCCGCTGAATTCTAGAAGCCTCGACACTAGAGCAAAAAAAATCATTTTCTCAGGTGCGAATTGAATTGTAAAATAAAACAATGCAACGCAAATAATGTGACAAGTGCTGAAAATATTAAATGAAAGCGACATATGTACAGAAAAAAAAACATAACATGAAAATTACCTATTATGCAAATTTTTGATCATAATGATAATTTAAAAAAAACGTTTTTGTTGGGTAACATTATGGCTGTATAATGAATGATAAAAGTAAGCAGTTGATATAAACCTACTGCTTGTTTTGCACAAAATACAAGAACGACGACCCAACTACATTATAAATAAAGTAGCTATCAACTAAGACATAAATTAATTAAAAAAAAAAATAAACTTCATAAGGCCAACCGAAAGAATACACAAAATTTTATATAACAAAAGAATATAAAAAAAAATCGCCTATACACACACACAGAAAATAACAACAAAAGAATAAAAGAATTTTATCAGTTTTAAGGCTAATAAAATGAAACTTTCACATATATTAGTCATACAATAAACCTGTTGGATTGAATAACCACCACGCGTTACTATTAATAACATTGAAGACAACGAAGGCGAAGACGGTCCGCAACTCCGCAGATTCCGCGTAACCGATTACATGCGAATGTCGTATACCGGTTTCTGTCAGACAGCGGGTAAAAACGAAAAATTTGTCGCCATTACTTGAATCATTGTACTGATATATATGGTCTTGCTACCATCAATTTAATGGTGTTTTGACGGCGCTTTTGTAATGTATGGACTTTGCGTATTGCGGTTGCGGTTTAACTGCAAATAATGGTCCAAAATCAGCTTCACGCTTTATCCCGCACACAGCAGGGTAGGCAGAGGGAACCTAGTGTTAAGGACACTCCGTTCCACTTCGTGTATGTTATTTATAATATGTACGTACGTAAAAAACAAACAAATTCCGTAAATTATTCGCTATTACGAACAAGGAAATCCAACGGAAGCGTTATTCGGTCATGCTACTTTTATTTAGAACGCGCGATAACCAATCACTGTTGTGAACAATTTAATATTATATTACTTAATTGTTAGTAATTTTACTTCTTACTATTTTTATTACTTTACATAATAAATAATATAGGCCAACCTAAAGTCAAAACTTTTCGTTCTCCGCTTTTATTCCGTATCGAGTGATCGTATAGAACTCACCGCTTCTCTCCGTTTATAATAACAAAACCTTAAAAAAATCCAAAAACACAAAGAATAATAAAACAAAAACAAAAAACAACACTCCCTTTCCTAATTACAATCGACACTCAAAAACAAACAATGTCCTACTCTACCTACCTAATTATTTAAAGAAAAACAAAACAAAACAAACGACGTCGCCATGTCCGTACCACTTTCTTTTGAGTCGTTTCCTTTGAGAATACCTAACATAGTTAAATATGCATCGGTTATGGGTTAGCAAGCAATGGCACTTCGTTAAGTGCACTCTTGTGTAGAGTGGAAGGAAAACGTATTAAGGAGATATGCTTGTAGTGTACCAATTAGCGGCAGTTTAAATAATAATTCAATATTTATTATGAGAATGTTTGTGTGACACCTTATTGGAAGACTGCGGCGTTGAGCTCCGCCGCTGAACGTGCAATGCCTCCCGAAAGTAGGGAAATTAGGGAATGAAAGTCTTAATGGGAGCAGAACTCCCTCTGACTACACTACCCAAATAAAAATCAACCTAATCTTCTGTCCGTAGTTGTCCGTAGGTGCGCGTTTTAAGTTAATTTTCAAGACATTGCTACCGAAATGAGAAATTGAAAACAATTAATTCTCCCGTTTTACTTTGGAATCGAACCCACAACGATCCCATTCACTGACAAACGCTGTGCCTGTGCACGAAGAGAATCATAAGTTTTTATTTCAATTATCGCCGATATATCTGGTTAAGGAAATTACGCTTTCTTTTATTATACTAATCTGTGTTATGGATGAGTATAAGTTTTAACAAATAAACTCAACCAAAATTTTTTCGTGGTTAACATTGTCAGAACTAGACCAAATTGAAACGGAGCGACACGGGAAGCACCAGCTTTCAAATAAAATAAGAATCATCAAAAATAATTCACCCAATCCAAATTTCTGAGGTAACAAAAAAAACAATCGAATTGATAACCGCCTTACAGAAATCAGTTTAAAAGACGTAAAAACAAGTAAATATTTACATTCGATATTTGCAGTCGCGTGCATAAGTTTTCTTACAAAAATTAAGCTCGCCTTATATATCATTATCCACTCTGGTAATGATAAATATTAGCCTTATCTGCGTGAGGAATGTCGCCCGGCCGGTGGGTGCCGCTTAATTAGCAAATTAACGAATAACTATCAATTTTAACCTAAATTACGGTTTTCGCGACAAAATATGAATATTACTAGAATTATAACGCACCGTTTAGACTTAAAAATATTAAAATGTACTTAAGAATGCGGTTAAATGCCTTTATATAAATTTGCAAGTGACAATTATGTTTATGTTATATAACCATAATAACATGTATCGGATGTTATAATTAGTTAACTAAATAATTACCATTACTACAGAAAAAAAAAACATGCAAAATAATAAAAAATAAATAACAGCTAAAAATAATTTTAAATAGAAAAATTACAGTATTTACAATAATAATATCTCGAAAAATCAAAGCCATTAACGTGAAAATGTATATAGCGTATACACTAAGTAAGACATGTAAAAATCTAAATCATAATACATACAGACACTAGTACATAGATAAAATATATTAATAGGTACAAATTTAAATTATGAAACATACTGACCTATGGATATTAAAATAAATATTAAAAATCACATAATATTTTTTGTCTTCGATAATATTAACAAATGCAGACGAAAAAAAAGCACACGGAAGCGTCGAAGCATGAATGGAGGCAAAAACTATTGAATTATCATTTAAGCACGCCCAGCTCGAATAACCGTTTGATTGATAAATTGACATAAATATCAAACGATATAATTGATATTAGCATACGATGAATATATTATGCTGTATAAAAAACAGGACAGCATATTGTATAATATCAGGTATGTACAGAGAGTGAAGAGCTTACTTATATAATTTTATGTATATTTCTATACTTAATATTATAAAGCTTTTTAACCGACTTCTGTAAGTAAAGGAGGTTATCAATTCGGCTATATTTTTTTTTAGTTTGTTGGTTTGCTTGAACGTGTTAATCACAGGAACTACTTCTTCTTATAGAAAAAATCTTTTTGTTTTGGATGGTTGTTATTTGTCGACGAAGCCTATACATAGGCAGACATTAATCGTTTTAGTAATCGCATTACAACTGCGGTCAGAGCTACTATGGGCACTTACAATAGTTATTTAGAAAAAAAAGGAAAGACTTTATTATAATATCGATTTGTCAATTTTAAAACAACAAACACCTGCACTCTCTAATTATAAATTATATAATATATAAATCATCAAGCCAGAGAGGAGCTCGGAACAGTACCTGGTGCTTACGACCCAATCGTATGCTTCAGCTTGCTATTAGTTAACCTGATTAAATAATATTTAAATGGCAATACTGTCATAGAAAGTCAATAGATTATTAATGGCAAATATAACTATCTCTCAATTTTTTTCTAACATAAAAATAAAAATCAGCTGATTTGAATTCTGTCTAAATCAAGAAAAATCGTTTTCTTCTACAAGAAGGACAACATGTCAATGAAACAATATAAATACTCAAATTACCACTCCTTACTCTAAGTTTACGTCATAATACAACTTGACCACACCTCGTCCTCAATCTACATTTGTTTGACCAATTAGTCATAATTCTTCACTTTTTACAACAGGCAAATACAATAGTTACCTACTTGTATAGGAAAAATATTTTAATGCTACTGAAATTAAAGAACAAAAATAATTTAACTTAATACGTAAAATGAATTATATATCTAAGACTAATTTGGGTAATAATTGAAGGCTGTAGGATTCCCACTAGCGGACAACAACGGAAGTATCTGAATAAGTAACGAACTGTGTTAACACTAACTTCACAGGTTGTCTACCTACCCTTCAAGTCAAGAAAAAAACATTTTAATATTTTCGTCCTATTTAATTTACTTTACATATAAGAAATACGAAATAAATTATGAAATATTTCAAGTCTTTGTAGCAATCTACATACACCATTTATCATATGCGAACATTTAAAATAATTTTAGGTTTTACCGTTCAGAACTTGCTCGAAAGTGCCGCCCGAGGCTTGCACATGGGCGAAGTGATAAATTACATAGGAACAAATAAAATTGACATAAATATAACAGCACTTTATTATTATTTCATTTAATCGACCTTGTAAACGATCTAAGTCATTTTATTTCATAGTACAGTACATTTTACAAGGCTGTGGGTTCGATACCCACTCGGAGGAATGGACTAGGGGCAAAGCGCGGTGTTGAGTTCCGTCACAATGCACCGAGATGGGTGGAAAGTGAGAAATAAAAATGTCTTAATGGGAACGGAGTGTCTTGCCTGTGCCTACCCTGGTTATGTATAGGATATAGCGTAAAGCTAAAAAAAAAATCTTATTGATATACATAAACTACTATCGTATTCATTATGGTGTTGTGCTTGTATAATAACGCCAGTGCACATTCCTATTATTTTAACCATCGCATCCCGTTATATGATCTCTAAAGTACTCCACAACAATGTTTCTCACACCAGAAAAAAAATAACTATCTCAATGTTGACACTCCCCAAGACTCTCCACATTTTTCCCCATTTTCGGCGGTGACATTTGTATAAGGCTGTCACTCAACTAAGGCACTCAACTCGAGTTCACACGTGCTTAGAGTAATAACGAAATGTGTAGACAATGTCTGGACACGAGGGCCCTCATTTGTATAGCGTTTACTGTAAAAACATACACCGTTGGTGTATTTTATTGAAGGGGTTGATTCCATATTCAAATTATTACGGCCGATAAAAGTGTCACTGCCACTAAAAGTGTCATTGTCACGCCACGTGTCTGTGATTGTTCTGAATACATAATTAATTAGTAATACAAAGGACTTAACTTCACGCTGCACATAGCAGGGTAGGCAGTGGGAACCTAGTGTTATGACACTCCGCTCTCCACTTTTCGTCGATTTCTGGAGGCATGTGGCAGAACTTAATAACGCGTTTTGCCTCGACACCAGAGTGAACAAATAAAAATATTCAATATCTCATTTCCTCGAGTGGAAATCGAACCCACCACAACCTGTCATTTATAGTCACACGCTTGTGCCACTGCGCCACAACTGGCCTTAATTTTATTGAAAAAAAAAGCAACCCTTTTTTTATAAATTATTACGGCCGATAAAAGCGTCACTGCCGCTAAAGTGTCATTGTCACGCCACGTGTTTGTGATTGTTCTGTAAACATAATTAATTAGTCATACAAAGGACTAATGTTTATGTTTAACACAGCCAATTTTTTTCCCTTGCTATGGTAACGAGGCGGAACGCGGCGTTAAAATCCGCCACTCAAAACGCAATACCTCCAGATTACGGCGGAAAGTGTGGACCGGAAATGTCTTAATGGGAACGGAGTGTCTTAGCACTAGGGTTCGAGGTTCCCTTTACTTACCCTGCCATATGCAGGATACACCGTGAACCTAAATAACATCTAACACACCTTATCTATACTTATACAGACACTAATATACAAAGCGGCACTACACTCCCGTCGACTAGGGTTCACACGTGCCCAGACCGTTAACGAGGAGGGCAGACGCGCAGTCTGGGCACGAGGGCCCTCGCCGGCAATCAGTATCTGTTTGACGGTATACGGTACTTTGAATTTGTATGTAGCAAGTGACGTTTCCACTTTTCAAGATGTCTTATATTTAAAAAGCTACTTGCAAATATTGTTTGTGCCAAATGATTTTTTTTTTATTTCTCCGCTGTGGTAATTCAAAGTGGAGAACGTGAGATTATCTATGCCAAGCTTACTAGGTTTGAGATAAATACGTAGCTTGAAAAGCTTAAAGGTGAAGCTTAAAGCTTTAAAAAAACAAACGCTCGAAGCAGTATTCAAATATTCGATATAGAGGTTAAATAAGATAAGCAGTATTTTTTTAAGATATCTTTATTTTCCAATTGAATCAAGACATAAATAAAGATTAAGATTAAAAAATAAAACAAATGTTAAACGAAAAGGTATATATATTATGATTATAAATTAGTAACAAAAAATGATAATGCGCAAACGAGGCGAAGTAATAAATTATATTAAAATCTTAACGAACGTTAAAAATACAATGTTTATATTAAAAAATATATTATATTCACATAATATATCGTGGACTTATCAAAGAAATGAGAAAGTGGATTCAATAGCTTAAGCAACAGAACGAAATCCTGAGAATGAAACAAAATTTTTAATATATTTATATTCAAACGCAATAGGAAGAGTGTGTCTGTTTCAATTTTTGCATCTACTTAATTACTATAATTGAATAAAGCCAGCCAATGTCTCCTTCAGAAAGAAACAAAATGATTTGTCACTACGTTCTCTCTGCCGACCATACAAAGATGTATGAAAATTTAAAATTATAAGTAGATATTATTATTACAATTTTCGTAATAATATGCCATTCTCTAAAATTAAAACTATAATACCTATATATAATACAGGTATACAATTTATCCGATACTCAAAACATTAGGTAGTGGGTGTAACAAATCAATGGGTGACCTTGTAAGTTGAGAACACCGCGTCGCTCTCAATCACCCATTGTTCCCCATTGTGTGTATCGAAACACTCCGCTGGCCTTCTTCAATTACAAAAATAAGGCAAATAAGTGATATTTAAATAAACGATACTTCAAAATTAACGTAATTAAACTTTTTACGATAATAAATTTGCACTTTTAACTCTCTGATTACGCACAATCATTTTAATTGAGCTGATTTCCTTTTTTGTGATGGTTTATTTAAATTAGGACACGTAAATAAGTAATGCATAAATAATTAAAGTAAGTTCGATTCCCACTCGAGGAAGTGAAATATTTAATAATATTTTCTATCCCTCGCTCGGGCAACAGCACAGAGCGCAGTGTTGCTACATTCAACACGCAACGCCTCCAAAATTCGGAAATGTGGAAAACGGAAATATCTTACTGATAACAGAGTGATCCACCACTAAGCTCCCAGGTTCCCTTTGCCTACCTTGATGAAACGTGAAGCTGAAAAAAAAATGGTTCAACAGTGGTCAAAACCTCATCAATCCAAAAAAACATTTGTACATAAATAATTTTCCCAAGCACAGTAAGTTATAAGTAATACTAAATAACCACAATGCCATGCAAAGAGCTTCCGCAAGCTCCAGGCTCTAGAATTAGTAGAAAGCTCGGCGGGCTTTGTTGTTCTCGCTAATTACGCCCTCGCGAGGTATGTACGCCGCCACGCTATGTTTCTGTTTCTGGAGAATGTGAGAGCCAAGTTAGGTGTTACCATTGCTGTGGAAGTTACGTTTGATTGTGTATTTTGTATGCGGTAATGAGATATTCGAAATACAATTATAGAAGTTTATATTCAAGTAAATAAAAAAATTAAATCATATTCAAGCTGTATCCGGCCCACAGCAGGGTAGGCACCTAGAGTTAAGACACTCCGTTCCCCACTTTGAGGCATTGAGTTGATTAAGTAATGCGGTAGGATACCATTCGGGGGAATTTTAAAAGTCAATAATTGTAGTTTTGTTTTCTAGTAATGGTTATAGCAACATTTTTTAATAATAAAAAATAAATATATTACATAACAAACAGGTGGAGAATGTAGTGTAGAGAAGAAAGATAATAAAATAAGTTAATAGCAAGGTTATTTACCGCACTTATATCTTAACTATAACATTTAAGATTTAACTTTTCGCTATTATTTGTGCATTGGCCCCGTCGTTGATAATTTAGGATAGGTAGAGATAAGTCTAATGTTTTGTTATTATATATATTATATAAGTTAGCTATGATTCAGACTTATAAAATTTATTATTTGAAATATCATAGCACTCAGCTAGCAGATGTGAGGGGGCCTCTTTATATTTTTTTGTACCTAGCCTGAAAACTATAGAAAAAATAAGAAAAAATTCTGGATTTGTTCAAAGTTTACTCTAGTTTCTCCCAGTCAAACAAGCAAAGCATGGAAAATATAAAGAAAATCATCGTGATGTAAAGTGTACTTAAAATACTTAGTACGAGTATGTATGATAGTTTACCGCTTTTTATGACTGCCGCATTTTCCAAAGAATTCTTCTCATTACACAAATGTGGCTAATTACAGTGAGCGACAGACGCCATCCAGACGTCACAACTACATACAGACATATACATATTACATGAATGAGTTGTAATTCTTTAGTACCTACATAGAACTAAAAAAACTCTATAAAGAGACAAGAAAGCAAGGGTTTCATAGATAAAGCACTATTATTAAAGAAAGGCCCATTAATCACGCATACAGCAGGATGGGCAAAGATAATCTAGTGTTAAAACACTCCGTTCATCCGTTTGCGTATTTCAAATTTTGCTCAATTTTTAAGATATTGTGTTATAATGTCGAACTCAACGCGCATTGTCTAGGTACCATTACCGCGAGTAATAATCGAACCCACAATCATCTCGCTTACAGTCAGACGTTGTGATCGTACGATACGACATCCTCTAATTTAGTTTATTTATTAATTAAAAATTGCACATTCCATACAAATAATATGTCAGGTTCTATTATTTCACATACAAATATCACTGGAATATAAACCCGCATTCGACATCCGTATCGTCGGTGACCCCCATTCGATGGGCACGTAGTGGCTGGCCTTCGCTCGTTTTGCATCTTGTGCATTCGATGCGTGGCCGTGTTTATTATCAGTGTTGTCGATCTATCGATAAAAAAATAGGGTTTTTTTACATTTAGTTAATCACGATAGGACGACCATAAAAAATAAAGCAAAATATAAAACATTTTGCAAATAATTCCATTTCTTTATCATAAAGTAGCAATCGACAAGATAGGCAATCTACAACAATGATAAGAATATTTTATTGTATTTTTTTTTAAATTAAAAACATAATATACTTAGCTTTCACCCCCATTTATATCACCTCCCATAATAATTAAGATAAAATTATCGTTACCATACAAAGTTTTCAGTTAAATCGATATCTAATGTAGATTGCACGCCAGTACAATGTTTTACGAGCAACTTTCACTGCACATATTATAGCTAATCTATGATGATGTTATCATCGATTACGCCATTAATATTAATACGTATCATGTGCTCGAGTAATAAAATCGATACTCGGTACCGCACTAGCGGCACCACACTAGCGGCTCTAGCTCGTATCGTACGAGGACGTTAAACTGATTGTTATTCTATAGCCGAGCCATTGGTCCCCTTTCTCCAAATTACATTGCTTCCTTCTGTTATAAAAATATAACAATAAAATCACTTTCAAAAGAAAAGGTACGACAGTTTCTCTTTTTTAATAATGTATTGGGAGTTGACAATTATCACTGTATAAATACGGTAAATATAATAATTGTTGTAATTACAATTGGGAATAATTCGTATAAGAAACGAGATAATAAGAAAAGAAACTTAAAAAAGTAAGAGACATCATGTTAAACTTAATTAATTCTAATATATCTAGATCAACTGAATAGGGATACCGTTATAGAATTTTAATTATTTTGCATGCGTAAATACCTGCTGAATATATTTATATAGACCTCAAGAAATGCTGTGCAGATAAGCAGGTACATTAATATGTTATAAAAAAATACAACTTTAAACATTCATAGGGTTTATTACACAAATAGAAAAATTGGAAGTTATACAACAAACAATTGTTTAATACATAAGAGACAAAAATGATTGATGATAATTTCCATTCCATCTACTCCCATCAAGTGAGAATCCAAAATTAACCGTTCAAATTGTACCTTCAGTTTTCTACTTATCGTTCACTTTAACTTGTTAATCAGTGTAACTTGTTATTGTAAAAAATAATATTTATATAATATTTAGTGTTTTGAGTGGCAGAACGCTTTTTGTCTTCTTATCCGATCAAAGAAATGAAAATAATTAATTCTACCGACGACGGTCACGACGAATTCAAATTAATGTATGTAATTACAAGTATAAGTAGAAAATATAAATAATCAATAAATTAATATAACTAGTACATTAAATTTACATAAATTAATATAATCATAGACAGCAAAAACATACCCAATTGTTTTTAACAAAGCAAAGAGCACAAGTAAGATTGACTATCGTAAAGTGGCAGGCGCAAATTGCCAATAAAAACCACCTTAGAATGACACCTAGAAGACTAAATAAAATGGTTTTTAATTTAATATATATGAAATTTATTACTTCTGTAGCTCCGTCCTCCAGCTTCTTTTTTCTATTTACAATAAAATATTACTTCTGATTATTAATTTACATTTAAAGTGGACCGATCTCGACACGTAGTTCAATGAGTTGGATATTTAAGCAATTAATATTTTAAATAATCAAGCAAAACGCTAACTGCCCGACGAGGAACATGTTCATAACATATATGTATAATCAGAAATGATCACAAAATATTCTGTATGCCTCATTTTATATACGCGTGACGTAATATGGCCTATAGCCTACTATAAATGAACGAAAATAATAATAATAGGATCACACATAAATACAATACAAAACCCCAACATAAGATCAATCAGATGCACAGAAAACACACAAAACTACCAACAAAATCCCAAATTTACACAACCCACACACAAAGTAAACACAAGCACACAACAACCACCAACCAGGCCAGGCCAGGTGTACACCATCGTGCCATACAGTTTTAACACAGCAACGCCCGCGATAGCGAGAGTTACGTACGAGGCAGGCGCTTCCTGCAACATGCAGCTGCGTGAATCACACAGCTGTTATATTGCTTTTACATCGTTCCGGTACATTTATTTTAAGACTACTTGTACGGTGTTATCCCGGATTTGTTAACTTTAGCGAACTATTTTAAAGCAGAATTTTACCTAACATAGTAATATATAAAAATAATTATGACATTGTAAAAAGTGTATTCAAATGATGTAAGCACATATAGTTCTCTGATAAGATTAATAATTATAATAATATTTTTGTTTTATCTATCATAACCCTGGAAAAATTAAAAGAACCTGTATTCAAAAAGATAAAAACTATATAATTTCAGAAGATAAAAAAGCTTAAAAATATATTTTATTAGATACTCCGTTCCTTCCATGATGTTCGCGTGAATATTGTGTATTTGTGTTATTATTAAGGTGATTTGCGAAACTCAACACTGCCAGTCGGATGCTATTGCACAAAACCACGGTTACCTCTTTAATTAACCTGAAATACTCCCTTCCGATATAATATAAAAAAAATAACACTATAAAAACATCAAATAATAATAATAAAGGAAGTATTACATAAAGACTCAAAACACACCATCCGGTGCTATATTCTTAGTCCAAAGAAAAGTGAATCATGCGCGTGCGCACCTCTCGGCTCTCGCACAGTAGAGTACCGCTACCGTACCGTAGTCCGTACCTACATATCGTATATAATGTGTTCTAGCAACGCGACGTTATCCTATTGATCGTTTTATTGCTCCTTCTGTTTTTGCTTCAGTGAAAGAAACTGAACATGCATCATTGCGTTACACTACTTTTTAGGAGAGTGTTTTCTATTTCAATTCCATATACGTGCATATACACAGGCCTACTATATACTGTTTTCAATTAAGATAATAAAATTATATTAGCTATGAATTTTATGTGTAATTTTTAAATAAATCTTAATACAAAAAAATCTCATAATACATATAAATAAAACAAATTAAAATTATTATTCTAAAAATAAAATAAATAAAAAAAAATAATTGATCATATTCACAAATTTAAAAAAAATCTCATGATGACGTATTAGCGGCGCCAGCGATACAAAGAATCATAGTGTCATAGAGGCGACATAGAGCCGTACCTATACAGCACGTTGAGTTAGATTGAAAATGTATCAAGAAACGTGAGAAACACACAGTATAGTGGACATTGCGACACATACATTTAGTATTAAATTTGTAATCTATGGCGAGACGTGTAGGATAATGGGTATATGGACGCTTCCTCACAGATATAACACGTAAGTACAGTACGGTGGACAAGTCGTGGCCACTGTGAAATTAGATGCTCGGAAATTTTGCGCATTGATTCGGGACGAAAATAGTCAAAACTACGAAAAATTCTGAAATCAAATCTGCACGGCAACCTACAGCTAGCTTCATGTATGCCACGACTCGTCAACCATACTGTACTGTATCGCAATTAGCGCTCGCTCACATGTTCTAGGAAGGATTAACTGGATTTGTTTTAACGGACCGGGCTCCACTCGTTTGTCTGGACTAATCACAACGTGAAAATTTCACGTTTACAAATAAAAACTTCACTTGGAGCAATCAACTGAGCAAACTCCTAAGTCATCTTTGGCTTAGGGGAAAGGATGTTTAAAGAAGATTATTATTTGTCGGTACTTTGAGCATGGGTTTAACATTCTGATTGTATTATCTGATAGATGCATGACTGGTCCGTTATAATCAGGTTATTAACTTTCTGTCATTTTTCGTGGGTTCTGTTGTGCGGCGTGGCTAGGCGTGTAAGTGTTCATTCATCATTATATGTGTTATGAATCTTTGTCGATTTGCTGTAGGTACACCAGAATGAAGAATCAGATAAAGATTATTTAAAATTTATATGTCCAAAGATATTTACTTATCTATACAACGTATTACTGAATTTGGCGGAAAGCGGAACGGAATATCCTCCATCCCTCTGCCTACTTTGCTACATACAGGGATAGAGCGTGAAACTACTCGTATATGAATTAAATAAAAATAAACTGAGACTTAAATTGATCGATGATCTCATTTAAAATGCACATACATTGAAGAGGGTACCATATCCAACAGTACAAAATAATTCGTCAACGGAAATAATAAAGGATGTAACTAAATTGTGGATGGCACACACCTACTCAGGCATTCATAATTATAATGGCGACAAACAAAAAAAAACAAATTAACATATGACGTTATAATGAATAGATTATAATATAATAATAGATTATAATTCTTTCAAATGCAAATTTAGCTAACGCCGAAAGAGACAGAGAACAGAATGCTCACACACTTCGACACGAGTAATGAAAATTGATACAAGAATGAAATACTAGATGCACATGAGTTTGCCGTTTCCTATTACCGTGCCGTATGGGGAAACAATATGCTTTAAATTCCTTTAGGGTTTCTTTTGTACAATACTTTTATAATTGTATTTAGATTTTTTTGAAACGTAAGTGTGGTGGGTGTGGGTTCGTTACCCACTGGTGGGAATGGATTGTTTATTTTCTCACTCTGGTAACAAGACAAAATGAGACATTGTGTTGTGCCAAAAAACGCAATGTCTCAAAAATTGAGAACTAAGTAAAGAGAACTAAGTTTCACATTTGGTTCCCTTTACATATTCTACGCTCGGGATATATTATAAAACTAAAAAAAAATAAAAAAAACAGCAAATTATATTGTAATATCGATAACAATATTAGCATTGACCATCTGTATACGATGAAAAATAAAAATACAAAGTACGAGTAAGTATAGAAAACAATACAGCAAAATAAAAACTATGGATACCAATCCCGACCTAGGCAACGAGAAAGTATAAAGGCAACAAATTCCAAAAACCCGACCAGACCAAACATACTTTAGTTCACAATTAACGTCCTCAAATAAAAAGCTGTCTTGACAATTGAAGAACCAGATCGACCTAAGAGTTCGCGACGAGATGCGCGAGTTAATATACATTCAAATCTCTTATACAGGGCTAGCGAACGCGCGCAGCTTCGCTTGCTTATTGCTTAGGGTGTTCTTGTGCTCGTGCTTAGTGAATTCTAATAAACTTCGAAACACGTGTTCAATAAAATATTTTTAAGAGTCCCAATTTCAAATTTTATAAAAATCAGTGGCGATTTAAAGATTTTTCTATATAAACTTTCAACCCCTTATTTACACCCCTAGGGGATGAATTAAAATAAACCACGAAACTTATGTTCAATTAAATATTTTTAAGAGTTTAAATTTCAAATTTTATAAAAATTGGTGGCGATTTAAAGATTTTTCCATACAAACTTTCAACCCCTTATTTGCACCCTTAGGGGGTGAATTCTAGAAAACCATGAAACACATGTTCAATTAAATATTTTTAAGAGTCTAAATTAAAGATTTTATAATAATCGGTGGCGATTTAAAGATTTTTCCATACAAACTTTCAACCCCTTATTTGCACCCTTAGGGGAAGAATTCTAGAAAACCATGAAACATGTGTTCAATTAAATACTTTTAAGAGTCTGAATTTCAAATTTTATAAAAATTGGTGCCGATTTAAAAAAAAATCTATACAAACTTTCAACCCCTTATTTGCACCCTTAGGGGGAGAATTCTAGAAAACTATGAAACACATGTTCAATTAAATACTTTTAAAAATCTAAATTTCAAATTTTATAAAAATCGGTGCCGATTTAATTTTTTTTCCATACAAACTTTGAACCCCTATTTCACCCCTTTAGGGTAAAAATTTTTCAAAATCCCTTCTTAGTGGATGTCCAGATTACGAAAGTAAATATCTGTTCAAATTTCACGTTTCTACCATCAGCGGTTACGGCTGTGCGTGCGTCTTACCTCAGTCAGTGAGGACAAGTCCTTTTTATATATATAGATAAGCAGAAAGAAACAAGTGCTAAGACACTTCGTTCCCTGTTTCCCAATATCTGGAGGGATGGCGTATTGAATGACAGAACTGAACGCCGCGCTTTGCCTTTAAATTAGAGCAAAGAAATGAAAATATTTCGTATTTCATTTCCTCCAGTGGGGATCGAACCCACGACCAATCGCGTTTACAGTCACACACTTGCCCTTTGCGCCACGACTGGCCTCGACTTGTATTACTTATGATGTACATATATAAATATAAAGTTTTACAGTATTTATTCTATACAAGACAAAAAGATAATTAGTACTTAGCACAGCCATACTTCTTAAACAAATTATAATGTATAATTAGCTATGATAGGATCATCTAAGCCATAGTATAACTACTATCAGTATGACAGCTCACGTATCTTATTATGAAAATATTGAACATTGGATCAGATAACAAATCCAATATAGTGAGAGCGTATATGAAATAAATTTTTCTATTTTTTTGTATTGATTAAACTTGTGATTTAGCACATATGTATTTCTCTTTTTATTTCTCTCAGCATCATGCATAGAATAGGGTAGGCGGAGAGAACGTAGTGTTCAGTGTGAATTTGCATTCCGCATTTTGAATTGATTGCAATTTTAGGTTTCAGTGTATGAATATTGTCTTTAAAATAATAAATATTGTCTTTAAGATATTGTAGTACAAGCGGGCGAAGCCGCCAGCAAGTCACTGGTAAATAATAAGTAACTGCCCAACGCATATTTATTCAAAAGAATTTGGCGTTTATTCCACATAAATATTACTATCATCACTAGTTCTTACCCAACCAATTGATCACTTTAAATACAATACAAAATTTCGTAACGAATTCCTAGATTTCAAGTAATAATAGACTCCCAATTCGGTAAGATCGTGCGGTTCTAAATATAGCATATTCCACACCGAAGGGGAATTTCGAGGTTCAAAGACCTGACGGGCTGACGTGTCTCAGACTCGGTGATGTAGGCATTCATTTAGACCACAACAAGTTCAGGGACAACCGTCGATAAGCGCGAGAGCTTTAATGAAAGAGCATTCAGCCCTATAATTACTTTATCAGCTGAGGAGTATTCGAAAGTACCAAGTTACTTTTACTAATTTATTCGTAAAAATTACCATATGTGAAATGACAAGGCAAATTTCGTAGTTTTAACAAAATATTCTCGAAATTCTTTATTACACATTTAATCCATATTAAGTAGATTATTATTTTTTCTCTTATTCTCCCATGAAGCAGGGCAGGCAGTGGAAGCAGTTAGGGAGTGTTAATACACTCCGCTCCCTACCTCTACTACTAAGAGTATATTATAATTATAATTACTAAAACAACACAAAGTAAGTCGTAGCTAGTACGAGTATGTATCGTGCACTTAGGTCCTAGGTATATATTTGTGCCAAACGCTATCGCAATGTATGTCGCAACATGCCTAATCCAAAATGGGAGTCTTCCAATACCGATAGCCATTATTTTGTGTACTATTTAACTGTATCGTAGCGACGTTGCTTGCATACTATTCTAGCTAAGCCAGTTCAAGTAATTATTAAGAACTACAGACATAAAAACAAGTAAAATTCTATCATAAGTTTGAAATTTAAGCATTCTTAGGGTTCCGTATCCAAGAGCCCTTAAAGGAACCAGTAAAAGATCACTTTGTTGCACGTCTCTCCGTCTGTAAAGAAAATGTCTCAAGGCGTGTATGTATCAAGCTGAAATTAATATCAAATATTGAGGTCTATGCAACAAATAATAATGAACGTATCGATAAAACAATGATATACCCATATAAATTATCAATTCACATAATTAAAAATCAATAGTGATGTAACTCATTAAAGTTTAAAACTCAGTTTAATGATAAATTAGCTCATTTAACGACAGTTTATATTCCGAACCACACTCCACATTGTCACCAGCCAGAGCCCACAGGATACCTACCAAGTACCTATTATGTAAGCCGTAAGGACGTCTCGTTAGTTGGCACGCATCCAAGTTTATTAATGTCTTCGACTGCATAAACCTGAGATGCTATTCAGCATCCTTTGTGCTAATCTTCTCTTATGTGTCATTCGAGTTTATTGGTTTTTTTTTACTGTTTCACATGTTATATAATGTGATATCATATAACAGCGATTGCGATTGCGATTCACTCTACTAGGCACGTTGTTAATATAATTAATGGCTAAATAAAAACAATACACAGTATTTATATTTCTTTCACATGATTTAAAAAATACATATTATAAAAATAACAAAAACATAATTATGTTTACTAACTTTATCATTTGTATAAAAGATTACAAAGCAGAAAAGAATGTTCATAATCATATACATGTGAGACTAGTATTTACCTGCGGCTTCATCTGCGTGGTCAAATGAAAACATCTAACAATTGTGTATGTTGGGAACATGGAAATAACTAACTTTATATAACACTAGTGGACCCGGACGCGGCTACGCCTGCTTCAACTATAAGAATATTTATTAAATATATTCATGAAATTATTTTCAATTCTCAATAGAATTAGTAAGAAAATATAAGCTCAAATAATCAAAAAGAATAATAAGTAGATACACATTATTAGAAAAAATTATCTGAGTTATTGAAATGAACTAACAAAAGGATTAAAAGTAACTAAAGGATAGGTATTCTTAATATTAGAAAAAGTACCTAAAGTTTTCCGTACGTGCGTACATAGATATCGACTCTACGAAATAACTAAACATTTCTCTCTATTAAGTAGGATAATTTTAGCGGGCAATATCAAATAAAATAAGAAGAGAATCAAAGTGTATTTTAAATTAATTATAAACAACAAATAAAGTTCGAAAATGTATGAAAATTTATAAAACCGTCAACGTCATCTGCCCGTTCGCGTCGGTCATACTGTGCCGCCCGCTAGGTGGCTAGGTCATTTGGAATCAGTGACATCTCCTTAATTATTTATTAGAATGTTATACAGTAAACTATAATTTCAATCTAGATAAAATGCTAAAAGTGACTATTATATTTATTTTCATAAGGATGAATATCAAAACGTCGTGGTAGCGGTTGCGTAGCAACGACGGTTGTTATTAACATGGCAGAATAAATTGCATGTCAAATTAGAATGTACTTTAAAATATATTAATATATATGTGTAATGTAATGTTATATAGCCTATAGCACTTCTGAAGAATGCAGCTTTCATACAAAACAAAAACAATGAAAATCGGACCAGTAGATCCAGAGATCTTAGCGTTCAAACAAACAAACAAACAAACAAATAAACAAACAAACTCTTCCGCTTTATTATATTAGTATAGATATACCTAAAACCTCCCTCCCCTTTTTTATACAGGACTTATTAATAAGACGATTGTAATAAGCACAAATTCGATGTTTACTAGTAGGCAGTCGAAGGCCATCAGCCATCTTCCATATCCATCACAAGACCATAAAATGCCAGGTTCATGATGATACAACAATTAGAAGTGCGTGAAATCCAGATTCTTATATTATTTTATTACATACTTGCAGCACGACCTAATAAAAGCGTTTTAAACAAAAACCTATTGCCTATAACTAGTAGACCCCGAAATTTGCGAGTTCAACCAAATAAACTCTTCGGCTTTATGATATTAAGTATACAAATAAATTCTAATAAAAGTGAAAACCACCTTAATTTCTCTCCTCACATTATAAAATCGGAAATTATAAAAAAAACTCCAATACTGATCCATTTTATTGATATTTTAGCAAGTGTTAGTCTAAAGCTGATTTTCTCTGACTCATACGATTTTGGTTCAACTAAATATAAATATAGTGATTCATAAACGATAATTCATTCAAGATTGAGTTGTTCGATAAATTAACATCTAATATCTAAAACAATACTTATAATTACATTATATTAAGGTCAGCTTCACGCTGTAACCCCTCACAGCAGTGTAGGCAGAGAGCTAGTGTTTAGACACTGTTCCACACATTGAGGTGGTCTAAGAATATCGTATTATAATATATATATATATATATATTATAATACGATTGATATATATATATATATATATATATATATATATATATATATCATATCAATAATAGTAAAACAGTATCTCCCTTTTCTCGGAACAAATAAGTGTATAGTGTACATTCATACATTTTTAGAAAAAATAAGGTTGCCTCCAGAATTCAGCGGAAAATGGTGAACGAAGTGCCTTACATTAGTTTCCCTCTGCATATCCTGCTGTGTGCGGAATACGGCATGAAGCTGATTTTGAATTGAATTTAATTTTTTATTCGTTAGATAATATTTGTTAAGCGTTTAAGAACTAGGAATTATAATATAACTAGCGGCCCGCTCGCGGTTTCACCCGCGTGAACTATGTTATTATTAATTTCTGTCTCCATGGCTACGTCCTAGTGACGTCTATGCAAAATTTGAGACTCCTAGCATTTAGTAACGAATGACAAAGACAAATGTCATTAGTAACGAAGTTTCATACAAACTTTCAACCCCAAAAACAACCCCTTAGAAGTCGAATATTACAAATTCCCGTCTTAGCGAGCACCTACCTCCTATAAGTAACTCCTATGCAACATTTCAGATTCCTAGCACATGTAGTTTCTGAGATTTCGTGATGAGTGAGTGACCTTTCGATTTTATATATATAGATATTGATAATTTGTATGAAGTGGGATTAGTTATTATTTTAAGCGACATATTATACAAAAGTTAATTATTAGATTAATACGTCAAAATTGCGATTATTAATGCATTTTATCAATTACAAATGTCATCGAACGATAGATTCATAATCCTTGAATGCATATCAGTACAAATAGTTTACGAGTGCGACATCCTTTATACATCACGTTTAGCTATAAACAAAGTGACTATTTCAAATTTATCATATTATTTTGAAATATTAAAGAGGAAAATATAAATATGTTCCAAGCGTGTGATCGATTGTGGGTTCGATTCCCGCTCGTGAAAATGAATTCAAGTTCATTTCTCCACCTTCTCTTCTTCTGGTTTTGAGACAAAGCGCGGGGTTAATACCCTCCACTCAACGCCTCTAAAATTTGGCGGAAAGTGGAGAACGGAGTCTTTTAACACTAAGCTCCCACTGCTTACCCTACTACATGCGGGATTCAGAGTGAATCAGATATATAAATGTATTTCCATGTAACATAGCATATTCCTATACAAAAATTCTTATTCATTCGACTCTGAAATCTGAGTCATTAAAAGTAGACATTAATCTTTCTTTTTGTTCTTTTATTTCACGCATCTCTCACATTTTACGTGGAAACAAATGACATATGTATGTATAATAATTTGCTTCAATGCTTCCGGTTATTTGGCGACATTTTGGAAACAGTTATTATTAAAGACTTTATTAGATTACTAACGGCCCGCTCGCGGTTTCACCCGCGTGAACTATGTTATTATTAATTTCTGTCTCCATGAGTGACGTCCATGCAAAATTTGAGACTCCTAGCATTTGTAGTAACGAAGTTTCATACAAACTTTCAACCCCAAAAACAACCCCTTAAAAATCGAATATTACAAATTCCCGTCTTAGCGAGCACCTACGTCCTATAAGTAACTTCTATGCAAAATTTGAGATTCCTAGCATATGTAGTTTCTGAGATTTCGTGATGAGTGAGTGACCTTTCGATTTTATATATATAGATTAGGGCCCTAATCTTTTCAAATGGGATATTTTTTCCAATATGAAAACGGAATCGGAAAAATATAAAACCTTAATATTATTGCAATATAAAAGGTAGATTCGTAGGTAGGTAGGTTTATTGAATTTTTTATTTCAATATAAACCACATATTTAAATATAATATATGTAAACAAATTATTTATAGAGTCACAGTAGAGTCCGATATCATAAATTGAAACCGCAAAATGCGTGCGTCTAAATTCTTAATCAAATATAAATTGTTATTTTCCTGGATTCGAATGTGTGTACGACCGGCGTTCAATTGCGTGTTGACTTCAATTCCGCATGTATAAATGAATATTAAACATTTTTTTTCTTATAGTAATTTGTAAACAAAAACTCGTTGCGTTCCTGCATGATGGAACCATTTAAAGTAGTTACACAAAAATACGTGGAAATTAACTAAATCAAGTGATCGACAGCTAATAGTTTCCTTTTCGAATAACAGAAATAGTATAGTTACGTAAAAATAATGAAAGTGTTATTTGTCTAGCGATGATTAAAATTTCGCGGCATAATAGTCAGAAGAACGTATCTACATTTTCTAAATTTTACAGGAGGGCAAAAAACTATCTCTATTAATAAATATCTCTATTAATTAATAGAGTAATTTAATATATTTCCTCTATTAATAAGTCGGTAAATAGAATCTTATAAAATAATAATAGAGGTGGTGCTTATTCACAATATTTTTGCTCTCCTGTAAAATTTAGAAAATGTAGATACGTTCATCTGACTCTTATGCAGCGATTTATAAGTACATTTTTCGAAACACCATAACAATATTCCACATTTTCAAACCAATAATGTGAAACCACATAATCTCAACACTAATTAAACTTTATCGAACGAGATAAACGATAAATTTGCGGTCGCTAATCCGAGGGCAACATTATTAAGCAATAAGGGTGTGTTCCGGGTGCATCCAAATCCACATAGGGGAGAGGTTTAACGCCGGCAATCCGCAAATCTAAAACCAATCTCAATCACAAACATTATTTAAAATAAAACTTACCTTATGAAAACAATAGCGTATATTCCAAGCACTCACAAATAATAATACACTTTATATATCACTTATTAAGCACTACACGGCATTATAAATATGGTTATATATTCCAGGGTTGTCAAATACGTCCTTGCACGCCATGTTGTTTGGAGGACGGGCGCGTGGCGACTGCGCGCTGCCGCCCTTGTGCGTGCGCGCGCATGCGTCACCCCTGCGCGCCCGCGCTCCCGGCCTTCCTTCCTTCCTGCTCCTGTGATGCACAGATTAATAGAGCAGATTAGATAATGGACCTCCTTTTTATTAGACTTTTTAATTTATATTTGTTTTGTTTGTATGTTTTAAGTTTATTTGTGTTGCTTATGTTGAATTGTAATATGTTAAGACTTTGAATTCACAAATTTATTAATAACAATAATAATCTTATAATTCTCTGGCTGTCTAAATCTTAATATATTATTAGGTATAGTTAAGTTAAGGCCGTTGTGGCGCAGCGGCACAAGGGTGTGAGTGTGACTGTAACGCGACGGTTGTGAGTTCGATCCCCACTGGAGGAAGTGAAATATTTATTTACGTTTATATTTCCGTTTTTTCGCTCTGGTGTCGAGGCACAGCGCGGCGTTGAGTTCTACCACTCAACACGCAATACCTCCAGAATTCGGCAGAAAATGAGGAACAGAGTGTCTTAAACTAGGTTACCTCTGCCTACATTGCAGTGTGCGAGATACAACGTGACGCTGATTAATTAGGTAGTAAAGTAGATACTTTAAGTAATTTATAATATTTGATATATTTTTTATTATACAGTAGGTAAGTAAAATAGAGATCGATACGAATTATAATAACAAAACCGATAGAAGTATTTTATTTATTGTTGAGGGGAAAATATCAAACGAAGATTACTTAACAAATAGAACAATATTACTTACAAGTTACGTGTTTAAAAACAAATATATATATTTTTAAAATGCTTACCCTTTAATAAGACTACCACTAAACATATTGAACAAGCATAATCAAAAACACAAAGAACAATGCCCTTCACAATGGATGATTTGTTGTCCTTGTTCCCTTCCATTTGTAGAGCACTCTTTTTATTGTTTTTTATCATAAACAAACAATGAAGCTGTCTGCTGCAAGTCGTTATTATGTTTCAGCGACGGGCACACGAAAAATATAGCTTTCATAGTATACATCTCTGTGCATTCTTAAAGGACCCCATAATAAATAATTTTAAGGGATTGAATGGATGATACGATACAGTTATTTTAAAATTGAATTTAAACAGCGGTATTTACGATTTAACAATACTCTACGTGGGCCGCAGGTATGATATAGGGATGTGCTTGGGAAGTCAACCTACGCATGTGCATTGAATCTTACATTATCATATTCCTATAGAATTATTCTTCGTCGTAGCCGTAGATCGACCTATAAGGATAAAATTTATTGCGTTTAATTCACAATAACGTTGGTAATATTACATGTTCATAATTAATAAATAGTAGTAATACATTGAAATCAAGATCTTCAATATTTGCTTATAATGAAATTTAATATGATGTAATTTTATTAAAATTGGTCTCCGTTGCAACACTGAACGTAAACTGTTCCAACGTTTCAATACTATGAAAATGAGTGTATGATGTATTGTACATTAACTTTAATTTCAACTTTTTAATAGCAAAAAATCTGGGATGAGCACCAGACTATCCTGGAGTGGGCACAGACTGACAGAAATTTGCCACGCTTATTATGCAAATTTTATTAATTTGATAATCAAAACTTCTTGTTGCGTTTTTTATAGTAAGCAGAGGCATAGCATGCATAACATGTTATTATTTTTACACAAGGGGAATGTCAGTAATTTGTGTCAACTCCCAGAGCAAGAATCAAACCTATAATCATTGTGTATACACTATACCTGTCTGGCACTCTCTACTCTCTGTTCACTGTGCCAGAAGAATAATCGTATAATAATTATATCTGATATTATTTAAAAGCAACATAACATTACAGAGATACGAACTTTTTGTAACAGGCGTTCTGCACACTATGTTCTTCAGTCTTCTTGACTGTAGAACTTAAACGTGTTTGATGCGACTAATACGAAATTATTTTAAGTTTTTAGCACGTATTTTAAAAGAGATTTATTTAGATAGCTCATATATACAAATTAAACATAATTTCAAGTCCAATACTTTTGCGAGGTATCAACATCAGTTGAACACAAACTTAAACTCTTTTTTCATAAATGGACTAATTAATAAGAGTACTACTAATAGGAGTAAGAGATAATGTAAGATTATCTCATGACTACCCCAAACCAAACTCAAACCCTTATTACGTCATTACATATATTATCTGTAAATTTTTACATTATAATAACACACAAATTTTGCTGACATTGACGTTTCACTGAAAACGTATTTTATAAATTTATAGTGAGTTGACTTCGATGATGTGTTGATGTGTTCTGTGACTTCGATTTGCTAATAGTTTGGCTGAAGAAGTTTGCGTGGAGTAAACAGATGTTTGCTACTAAAAATCAAAATATTCATAATGCCTGAAGAGTCAAGTAAAAATATGTAAGTATAATTCATAGTAAAATATGAATAAAGATGACAGAAAACATATGAGTATGTTGATATAAAATACTTTTGTTTACAGACAAAAAGGAAAAAATGATCCTAAAGAACAGCGGCGAAGGCGAGGTCGACAAAATCCAGCTCCTATTGAAAAGAAAATTGAGAAGGCCCCAGAACCACCCAAAGGTGGAGAAATATTTTTTAGAAATAATACAATACAATATAAATACTTTATGTTCAATATAAAATAATTATATCTACTTATTTTATATTTGTGTTGTATTTACAGAACCCGAAAAACCTGCTTATGAACCTCCTGGACCGGAGTTTTATAAAGGTTTAAAAAGGGAAACAGATGAAATTTTGAAAATAACTGAAGAGGCTAATTCTAAATATAAGAAAAAAGAGATCCAAAGTAATTGGGCCAAATATGAATTGCCAATTGAGAGTTACGAAGAGATTGATGAGCAAGAGAATTTAGGAGCTGATTATGAGGTGACTTTTATAATTTACCCAACAACTGAAATACCATTCATATATCTGTGCAATGGACCACTCTGAGTTATGATTATATTTGTATTATTTTCATTTCCTTCTATGATAGAAAAATAAATGGTTTTAAGTTACCCATTCCATAGGCATAGAGTCCTCTAACTCACATGGTATTTCGAATTCAGTCATAATGTAATATAATGTCCGCAGAATAGGCTTATTTATGCTGCCTCTGCTATTACTGTGTCATAAAGTTTAAAATATAATAAGAAATGTATTTATACCATAAATATGTTGTATTAAAAATTATGTTACTATTAATTAAATATTAATTGATTTTCAGGCTCTTATCCAAGCTCCGCTATCAGTGGGTGGACATTTTCAGTTTAAGCATGAAAAATCTTGGGATATTACCACAGGTCCATCTATTTATGACAAATATTTTGATATCAATATGGAAAATTTGAATGTAGCTCTTTCCACTATACCATTTTTTGAACGAAATAATATTGACAAGACCATATTCAATGAAAGCGAAATACAAAGTATGAATCATAGAGCTATGAAATTTAAGCAAAAATATTATAATGACAAAAATTTCACAACACCTGAACTAGATGCCCAAGAGAAGATTTTAAATTCTTTAAAATCTGAAAATAAGGACAAAATTGAAGAGACTGTTAAAGCTAAAGAAAATAATATAATATTAGATAAAGATATTAACGATGAAAAATTAAAACAATTTAAAGATATAGATCTAGGACAGTGTGAAAAAGAAAAACATGACAGTACCAGACCTATATTAAATTCCAATCTTGATATTGAAAATGACACCAAAACAAATTATGAACCTGTTATTAAGGATAATTTATTGGAAATACCTAATGCAGAAGACAAAGAAATAATTGCTGTTGAAAATAAAACAATTTTAGGAATAGATAATAAAATAAAAACAAATGTAGTTGACAATGATTTTGATGTCATAGAAAAGGAAATTTTAGATAAAAGAAAAATAATTGAACCTAAAATAGCACAAAATCTTCATGAAAAAGCAATTATCCTTGAAAAACAATCAGAAAAAGCTATTTCACCTATGACGGTGGAACCACCCAAAGGTTTGTTTTTATTATTATTTTCAGATGCATGCTAAAACCTGCATATGCAGGACAGAAAGGACTTAGTGTTAAGATACTCCTTTTATACTATTTTAAAGATATTGAGTAATGGAACTCAATATGCTTTAACTTTGCCAGGCAGGGTCAAGCAGGGTCAAATCATTTGTTGACCAGAAGAGAATTTTACTCACAAACGTCTTTATAGTAAAATATATTAATTAGAATGACACTACACACATATATTTTTTTAAATATTATATTCTTATTTCAGTGGATACACAAGTCACGAAAGAAGCTCCCAAGAATCCAATAATAGAATCTCCCGAAGATCTTGAAAAATGGCTGGATGACTTCCTAGATGAATAAATATTATAACTGTATAATGTATATATAGGTATATTATCAATAAAACAAACATTTAATGAACAAGTATTTATTGAATCAATGTGACTTCTGCACTGTTTTCATTGTTTTTTTAGATGTCCTGAAATTTAAAAAGTAATTATTTACTATGTGTTTTGGATGAAATACTTAAATAGCATGGTGTGGAAATGGGATTCAAGAAAGCCATGTAAAGTAATATCAAACCTACCTCCAACCACAAGTAGTGCTACACAACATAAATAAATTTTATTTTTTAGCTTCACACTGTATTTCGCATATAGTAGGTAAGCAAAGACAGAGGGAATCTAGTGTAAAGCAACCTGCGTTCCTCGTACCTCGTCACGATAAAAGTACCAAAAAGTGAAATTATTATTATTGATCTGTTCTGTCCCACTTTTTGCCCAAAAAAAATTGGTGAACAGTGACTTAACATTAGATTCATTGTGCCTACTTAGTTGCCGAAAACGCGTCACTCAATTTTTCCGAATTATTCAATATTATTTTCTTATGAGGAAAAACTAGGAACTAATAAAAACACAAAAAGCTTTCGAATTGTTTATTCAAATTAATTTGTGACAATATATAAAAAGATGTTTTGTATTAATTTAAGGATCCTGGTACAATGCTTACTTCAGTCTTATAGTCAGAAGTTTAGATTTCCTTTAAACTGGAATATATTGTTCTTCAGTCTTCAATGCAAGTCCAAAGAAGTTTCTTCCTTTCATTCTTCTCTCCAAATTTCATTTAATTTACATTATTTTTTTACGGTAATCAATGTGCAACATTGCTTCTTAATTGAATACAGATTGCACAAAATCTTACGAAATTAAAACATAAGTTCGGCGAAACAATGACGTAATTGCACTTTTTTAAAAAAAAAAACATGCACGACTTCCTTTTTACGAACCGATTGCGTCTCCTGCAATATTTAAAAATTTGCAAATTTGCCATTGTCACGCCAAATGAGCGATTAATGTTTTAACACACGGATAAAATACATTTTCTGCCACATTGTTTAAAAAATATTTTATTATTATCCTAAATTAGTATATATCTTTACTAAGACATTCGGTACACTGCTGACGATAAAAGTTACAATAACACAACTGAACTAAAAATCTAATACTAAAACGTATTAATTAAAGTAAATAATTCCATATGGCGCTGATAAAAAAAACAACTTACACGTAAATTACCGACGCCCGAAATCTTAAACTACAACACCAAAAAAGCAAGAGAATAAAATTGCTTATGAAAGATTTATTTTTAAATTTAATAAAGATTGGGCAGCTCTAATTGCACGGCCACCATAACTATAGCACAGACAATTACATTAACATTCATATGAAAGTGACTAAACACAACATTTAATAACGATAATTACTGTAACTCCTGTATTGATCTCCTCTGCCGTCGTAGTCATATCTGGAATCGTGTCGATATTGGTTGGCAGGAGGCTCCGCTTGCTTGAGGGTCTTGGCCCGCGCCGCCAGCTGCGACACTAACTGCGCCGGCGTCATATGCGCAATCGACATGTTCGCACCTTCCGCCATCCCGCCCGTGGGGTTAAACACCGACCTAGAACTATACAGATCTTGTTCCACTACTTGGGTATGCACCGAAGACGAAAAGTGCTCAGGATCTATGGAAGTACCGACGTCACTAAACTTAGTCGATTCGCGAATTTCACACAATTCGCAAAATGGCCGCGTCGTTTGCACCGCTATCTCCCTGGTTTCCTTTTGAGGTTTCTTCTTTGATTTTTCGACGAATTTCTCCATGTCCAACGCCGCTATGACGGAGTCGACTATTTGCTTGTTATGTTGGGCGATCGTTGAGGTCTTGAATTTTGTGAAGTAGAAATCTGATACGGCTTGGCGCTTCAATGGGGAGCAAAACTTCGATACAATCTGTTTCTGCTCGTTGCTAATGAAAACATTGTTTATTAGCAAGCGGTTCGGCAGGATGATGCAGCCTAGCCGGGACATCGCATTGTGACATCGATTCAACACTGAAAAGTGCAATTTTGAAGATAATTGAGTGTTAGCGTGCAAAGTTTTACAACACATTGGTGTTCAACACCTATATGAAATGTATATTTCCTTTATGATATAAAGGGAACGGAATGATATGGAATCCACTGATAGTGGAAATTTCTTAGTAAACAAATATTTTTATTATAAAAAACATTACAAATAGTCAAGTATTATAATAGTACTAATTAGGCAAGTACTCCATAAATAAAAAAAACCACAATGTACCCACCAGCAACCCTTGCTTGGGTATCCATAACCTGAGTCGCACCTGGAATGATAATATAAATTTCCATAAAAATATCATAATATGTATGTAATATCATAATATGTGTGTATGTCACTTTGAATGTCAGTAGAATTAAAATGTGGTAGCAAATTTATTCATACCTTTGTTTGGTGCCAATTTCAAATAGTCTTCATGAGATAACTTGCCATCTGCAACCAACTGGAATGTTTAGAGTTAGTGTAAATTAAATTAAATAAAGAGACAAATTAATTAAAAAAACAAATAGAAATAGGTAATTTTACTTTTGCCAGTGCATCAGCAGGAGTACTCTGTATAGCATCAGGAGCATTATTCATTGCTGATGTCATTTGCTGGGGAGGCGGCACCATAGTGGGTTGCTGAATTGGATTTACCATAGAGGGATCAGCTGATGCCATGATTGGAGCGGGGACAGGTTGAGGTACTGGCATAACCATTGAACTAGCTTGTTCATACACATATGGGTCTCCATAACCACTGTAAGCTGGACCAGGAGCATAGGAATACCCTGGAGCCTGGGGCTCTGAGTATGGATACTCAACTGATGCGGGTTCAGCATACTGTGGGGCTGGAGTAACCTGATAAGGCATTTCAGATATGCCAGAATATTCTGTAGAAGTAGGAAAGGTGTAGGTTTTTGGATAAAGGAAATCATCAGCTGCGGATATGTGTTTTGGGGATCTTGAATGAGATCTTCTGTGAGCTTCTCTTTCGTGTCTCCGATCTGGAGATCTTGAACGAGAGTGTCGGTGCGAGCGCCTATATGGCGACCTGGATCGACGATCGCGACGTATTACAATATCAGGACTACGTCTCCTAGGGCTGCCATGATGATAATTTCGGTAGGATTTATATGGGACAGGATTCCGATGACCACGATGAGGGCTCTTCCTGGGAATATACGGCGGTACACGAGGACTCCAGGGCTTACGATGATATTTATGAGGTGGTGGTGTTTCACGTCGTTCTCGTCTTATTGGTGATTCGCGTCGATATTTAACAGGAGACAGTCGATGTTTTTTCGGTGGTGGTGAATGGGAGAGAAGCTTTTTTTCTGCTATTTTGATTTTCTTCCCTTCTGCTGATTTCTGTTCTTCAAAGTAGTCATCTAGTTCTGTTCCTGGAGGCCGCAAGTCATCACTTGATTCTAAATGTTTAGCTAAATACTCTTTAACTTTTACTTCCTTGTCCTTTTTAATAGCTTCATTTGTCTTGCTGGGATCACGTCGACTACCAGGTTTTATATAGTCATCTAGGTGACTGGTACTTCCTTCTCGCTTTCTGTCCAGTGATAATTTTTGATAGCCACGATCATGAATTTTTCGTTTCCATTTTATCCTATTTTCATAAAAGTCATAACCTCTTTTATCTCGATCGATGACGTCCCGCAGGTCCGTGTTTCTATCAATGTTTTCTATTTTAACTCGCGTACGTGAACCTGAAGCCTTCTTCACCTCGTCGTCCCAAGTATCGACCACACTAAGACCTTCAATAAACTCATCTTTACTAAAGTCATCAAAGAAATCACTTGGAATATCTTCACCGTCAGAAGACTCTTTTCGGTTATCCATTAGGTTAGTTTACAAAAAGTATAGTATAGTGGGCTAATAAAACACTTCCACTGATTTACAGTCTATAACTTAAATATCTAGCATATAAACAACCGGTTAAATTTTTAAGCACCTACAAACTTACAATAATTCGGTTGCAATTGTGCTCACGGTATTGATTTATGAATTTGTTGCTGATAATACATAAAAAGATGCTAATCACATTTAATATAATATCATATTCAAACAATTAAGAATACAATTTAGAATTCTAATTGCAGATTTGTTCTTACTTTGTTATTTTGGAAAATACTATTATGTGAAGAACAGCCATAATTTTTTTATTTATTTAACAATTAGTTACAAATGTCATGGCTCAAGGGATATATTGACAGCTTAGTGCTTCCAGATTATCAATAATTATTTATTTGGAACATCTATCATTTCATAATAAAATATTATGAATATTTATTGTAAAGTGGTAAAATACTCCAAAAAATTAGGTAAATATTGACAAAGAGTAAAATGCGATCTTATACTATTCTTAAAATAAAACACAAAACAGGTTAAAAATATAAAAGCTTTTGCAAAAGACAAATGACAACAGACAATGTTTGGCATATGTTTAATGTTCATATTTGCGGGAAATATTATATGATAATAAAATAAAATATTATCTCAATAAACCAAAAGAATTTTGGTAAAAGATTAAGAACTTAGAATTGCTTTTAAATTAAAATGATAGTGCAGTGAATAATATTATTATAAATAATGGAACTGACACAACGTCTTGAATGTACGCAGGAGTTATATCAGAATAATAGTGATAAAATTACTCCAGAACAGGTTATGTAGTTTATAAACTATTGAACATGATTGAATTTTCTAACATATTTTATTTTAATGATATTTCATTGTCTTTTAGATTGGATTTTTAGGAATATGTGGGAAAAAATATCCTGTGCAAAAAGGTCCAAACAAAATCGGCAGGGACCCTGATACTCGTAACATAGTTTTAGATTTAAACGTGTGTAATTAATCAATCTTACTATCTAATAAAATTGAATTTGAAGGTACATAGATACATTTCTTACAAATGATTGTCTTTTCAGTCAATATCTAGACATCATGCTGTTATCAATGTATTAAATAAGCATGAATTTATGCTTATGGACTTGGATTCCGCTAATAAAACTAAACTTAATGGTGTAAGTAAATTTAATAAACACATATTTCTATAACATCTCCTGTCCATTTTTTTGTTTTATTCGATATTTAATTATGTATATTATTTTTATATGAGGCTGTTGTGGCATTGATCATCATTTGCAGCAGCCAACTAACCAATAGTAGTTAGTTAGTGGTTAGTGGTTAGTTAAGCCTATAGAGGCTTGATTGTTAATGTAAAAGTTGAGGGTTCAATTCCCACTCAGGGAAATGAATATGTGTTATTTCCTGGTAACATATCAGATCTTCGCATCAAGGCACACCTCTCAACACAAGGCACAATTTAAGGAACAGTATTTTAAAACTGAATTCTTTTTGCTTACTTTGCTTAAAAATATGAATTAACAACAATTAATTTCAGAAAACATTACAACCATATATTCCGAGTGCACTGAAAAATGGAGATATGGTGCAATTTGGTCAAGTTCTTGGTGTATTTAGATTGTTTGAAGAAGAGAATGATTTACCTATGACCCAGGCTATTGACGATCCGGAAACTCCAGTACAAAATAAATGTGTATCAAAAATAAATAGCCAATGTACTACTATTCCTGAATCACCAGATGCTAGCGATAGGGTTAGTATTTACTTTTGTATTCTCCTCTTATAGTAAAATTATTTCCTTTGTTGTATACAATGTGATTTTGCTTTAGTGGTTTGTGTTCCATTGGTACGTAAGGAACACCATAATCAAAGAGTAGAATAGAACAGCATTTTCTTTTAAACTTTATGCTTTTAGTGTGTTAGGCATAGAGAATTGAAAGTTTAGGCATTTCTGGAATACTGGGACAGTATATGACTATAAATGTCAATACTATTACTCAAAATTTGGGCAGGTTGTGAGAAAAGGATTGTCTTAACAATAGGTTCCCTTCTGCTTACTCTGCTAAGTGTGAAGCTGAAAAATAAAAAATATCAGACAAAAAGAAACTGGTGCCGAAACTTATTCCTCCTTCCTTATTAATTAGTGAAATTGAACATGCTTCTTGGTTTTACCAGACCATAACTTAAATATGTTTTAAATATAATCAGTCCATAAATTTTAAATATAATCAATAATCATCAGTTATATTACTTAGTTATTTATATGCTACAAGATAGCTATATGCTACAAGGCGGTTGCGGTCTTGTGGGTTCAATCCTCCTGATGAAATGGATTTTTTTTCATTTGTATGGAAAAACCGAAAAATATCCATTCAAATAATAAAGCGCGGCATAATGTTCCGGAAGGCTGACTCGAAATTCTCTTTGCCTACCCAATGCAAAATTGCTGAAGCTAAAGAACTATGTTTTTTTCTATAATAGGCGGCAATAGTATTTAAACAATCTAACAGATTTTAATGCAATAAAACATGAAGCAATTTGTTTTTATTTATTATATTTTTGATTTCATTTACAGGAAGAATCTTTTATTGGTGGGTCTCAACAAAAAGCAAGTAATACATTTAGAAGTCCAAAGAATATTTATTTGAAAATGTCTGCGAAAACAATATCGATTGAGCCACTAGGTGCAAATAAAATAGACAATGTGTACTGGAAATCATCAAAAAAATCTGAATCATTTGTTTCTCAGTGCAATATTTCTAACAATCACAATACTTCAGCGATACCAGAAAATATACATGAATTAGAAACGCAATTGCCTTTTATTAATAAAGATGACAGCAATGACTCTATATATAATGCTATTACACAAGTGGAACCTAATGGGCCACTTGCAATACATGAAATGGAGACTCAATTACCTGTAGACTTACCAGAAGTAACAAAGATAGATGACCAACAAAATATGCAGCTTAATTTC
This sequence comes from Heliconius melpomene melpomene, assembly GCA_000313835.2. Lineage (NCBI taxonomy): Eukaryota > Metazoa > Arthropoda > Insecta > Lepidoptera > Nymphalidae > Heliconius > Heliconius melpomene. The sequence continues at coordinate 410,799 of HE671626.1, forward strand.
TTAACAGATAATAAAGAAAATGAAGATATATTTAATGCGGAGACTCAACAGACAAAACTTTCATCTAAAGAAAATGACAATTATGACGTAAACTCCACTTCAGTGAATAAAGAACAGTCCAAGGAAGATTTAAATGTATCTAACGATATAATTCTTTTTGACGAAATCGACAGTCCGCCGCCAGATGATAACTTAGAATCACAGTCATTAGTGATACCAGAAGACATTATAAATGTAGAAGATCCACAATCAGTTGTGAAAGACATCAATGGACAAATAAAAAGTGCTAAAGATGAAAATCTAACTAATATTTCAAAATCAGAATGTGCAACTGTTGACCGTACTGACTGCGAAGATGACATTTTTATAGCTATGACGCAAAAAATACAAATTGAAACAAACGACGATGACATCACAGACTGTGAAGACGAACCTGAACCCCTCAAAATCGTAAACAATCAAATTCCTGATGATGATCTTACTGACTGTGAAGATGAATTGGAAACTGTGAAACCGAATAACAACGTTAACTTTGAAGATATGTGCACACAAGTTTTAGAAGAAGTTTCTATTAATAAACAAGATAGGCCTAAAGATCATTTTAAAAAGCCAATAGCGATCTATGATATGCCAACTCAAGTAATTGAAGATAAAACAGATGATATATCAGACTTACCAACGCAAGTTTTAGATGATAATCCACAAACAAATGATTGTTTCGAAGATGCTTTGACACAACAAATTTACTCACAAGAAATAATTAGTTTTAAAAGACCAAGTGCATCGCCTCTTGTAAAGAAAACAAAAGCATCACTGGAGATGGTTAAGAAATTATCAAAAATCATGCAAAACGACATATCTAACATTGTAAATGAGGATAATGATAATTATTACGCGGCAACGCAACAATTATTTGATGATTTGTATTCTCAAAGAGATCCATCTTCTGATGTTAATTTAAAAAGTACAGCGAAAGCAATTACGAGTAAGAAATTAAGCTTAAAATCGCCCTCAGAGAAAAAGCACTTAAAACGGGACAGCCAAGAGTCAGATGAAGGTATTGGCTTAGAAGAGAATGCAAAAAAAAATTTGTCAAGCTTGAGTGATTCAAGTAAGGTTTTTAATGAAAAAAACGTACGTAAACAAAAATCTATAGAAAAATCTGAATTGAAATCATGTGGGAAAAAAGAAAATAGAATTAAAGACAAACACAGAAATAATGATACATTAGTAAATAAATCGAAAATAAAAAAAGAAGCTGATCGAAACTCTTCGAGCACAACAAAACGGGAAGACAGAAATTCAGGTGATATTAGAATATATTTAAAAAAGAAAAGTGAAACGGAAGTACTGCCTTCAAGAAGTAGCAGTAGAATTAGAAAACCAACAGCAAGGTTGAAAAATTCTAACGAAGTTTCACAAAAGGTTTGTAATAGCTTATTTGGGGTTATACCTATTGATGATGACACCGACGTGAAAAGCAGTAAAGACAAAAATGAATCTAATCACAATAAATTAAAAACCGTTAAAAATAAAGTAAAAGATGAAACGATATCTATAGAAAAAGATACAAAAAGTGAAGATAAACCACGAAGAAGTAGGCGAGCTAAAGGTAAAAATGAAATCTTAAAAGAAAAAACCGAGGAATCTATTGATGAAAGGAAAAATAGTGGTAGTAAAACTAGAAATTCACGGAGTCGCACTAAAATACCTAGCGAAAATAACAAAAGATCGGTGTCATCTAGTGAAATAACTAAAATTGAAAAGAAAGATACATCGAGTAAAAATATAGAAAATAAATCACCCGAAAAAGAAATACGACGTAGTAAAAGGCATAGAACCTCAAAAAAATCAGAAGAACCAATAATAAATAACAAATCTGATACAATATCGAACAGGCATGAGCAAAGTACAGTTTATAACGTATCTTCTGAATCGGGAATAGATTCACCGAATAAATTGAAGAGATCTGCAAACTTTGAATATCCAAGTGCAAAGAAATCTAAAGTTACGTCTTGGAGATCAAACCCGGCGAGGAAAGTGAAAACGCATTATGTATTGTTCACGGCATTTCCTTCTGATGAAGTTAGAATAAAATTGGAGAATTTAGGTAAGTTCTTTTTATGCGCTTATAACTGTAATAATCCAAGAGGCCGTTGTGCCAGCGACTGATTAAAGTTGTGGGGTCCCACTCGGGGAATCATTTATTTTAGCTTCCCTGCTCTGGTAACAAGACAAGGCACAGAGTTGAGGTTTGCTACTCGCCACGCAATTTGTCGAAAATTGGACAGAGCGCAGGAAAAACGGAATAGGTAGAAATAAGTAGTGTTAACACTTGGATGTCTCTACCTACCCTGCTATAGAGTCTAGTTATAAAAAACAAAACCTCTTCCAGGTGCAACGACAGTAACGGATGTATCAAAATGCACAGTGTTGCTAACAATGCAAATAAAGAGGACATTTAAACTGCTATGCGCACTGGGACTTGGGAAGCCTATCGTCGGACCGTCGTGGGTTCAGGCCTGTGTTGATACTAATACAATTGTTGGTATGTTATAATAGAGTTATTTTAGTTTTAGCGGTATAATTAATTATAATAACTATTAGGTCCGGACGTAGTGGATCAGCATCTGATTATATACAACGGTTGTGGTTTCGATCCCCGCTCGGGAGAATTATTTTGATTTTTTCGCTCTGGTAAAAATACAAATAAAAGTACGACGTTGAGTACCGCCACACATTACGCAGTATCTTGAACTTGGACGAAAAGCGGGGAACGACGATTTAACACTAGGTTTTATGTGCCTACAGTGCTATGTGGGAAAAAGCATGAAGGTGTTTTTTTTTTTCAATATTTATGTTTAAAATGCAAGTGCGTCTTGTCTTCTTAAAAGAATAAAGAAAGGAAAATCCTCGAGAATCGATCCATCAGCACAATCGTTTTCGAGAAAATATCAATAAATCTAACAATATTGTGAAATTATCTACAATAATGTCAATCTCTCAATTGCCAATTGTTAAATATTTGACTACTAACGTGGACTAGACTAGAAGCACAAAAGCATGTTATTAGTTCTACAATTATATGTTTTCGCATTATTTCCAGATCCATGGCAATATCTCATAAAAGATGAAGTGACAGAAAAGAGGTTTCAATTCAATCTGGAACATTCATTAACGGGGAAGAGGAACTTTTTAAGAGGCTACAATATATCGTCCACTGCGAATGTAATGCCTAACCCTGAGGAAATGAAATGTAAGTATTCATATTCTTATTCAATTTCACAAAGGGTCTCACTTCAACACTCCATTCCCCATATACCGCCCATTGTTTGAAACATTGTGTGTTGAGTGCCGCTCAACGTCGCGTTATATCTACCAGCGCAAGAAATAAAAGTAATTTTCTCCCCTAAGTGGAAATCGATCCCAAAGCAATCGCGTTTACAAAAACATATATGTAGTAATCTATATATATAAAATCGAAAGGTCACTCACTCATCACGAAATCTCAGAAACTTCATGTGCTAGGAATCTCAAATTTTGCATAGGAGTTATTTATAGGACGTAGGTGCTAGCTAAGACGGGAATTTGCAATATTCGACGTCTAAGGGGTTTTTTTTGGGGTCGAAAGTTTGTATGAAACTCCGTTACTACAAATGATAGAAGTTTCAAATTATGCATAGACGTCACTAGGACGTAGCCATGGAGACAGAAATTAATAATAACATAGTTCACGCGGGTGAAACCGCGAGAGGGCCGCTAGTTATATATAGATACTGAAGTAACTTTTAGTATGCTTAACTAACATAATGTAACTAGAGACGCACATCTCTTCGGCTTTATCCTTTCACCAATTTTAGAAAGATTACTTGTTGGAAAATTGAACTTAACGGGTTTTTTAAATATGCGAAATAAATGATACTTTTTTAAAATAACTAATATCAGTCATCACTGAACGGAAATCGAACTTCTACGCGTTACTCATATTCGTCTCGACTGTTGTTGTCTTGTTATTATTTTATATATAAATATTATAAAAATATCTCGCGCATATCAGGGTAGGCAGAGGGAGGTTCCCACTTCTTCTACCATGGAACCGGAAGAACTTACTGGACCTGGAGGAACCCTGAGAGAGGTACTAAGACACCTTGTCTTTAAAGAGACTTTGTTCGCTATTTAGACATTTCTGTTCCATTCTGTCCACCGAATTCTTCAGTTTAGGGCCAAACACCGCGCTTTACCTTGTTACCAAAGCGAGGAAATGGAAAAGCTAGGTTTATAGGTTCCCTCTGCCCACCCTAATATCTGCCTTATACAGCGTGAAGATAAACAAAATACATAAATTCTTTTTTCTTCCAGTAATAGTACAATGTTCAGGCGGTAATTGGAAAGAGGAAGGACCTCTATGGATATGTATTTCATCCACAGCTGATAAATCATTATGGCCGACTTTAAAGAGAAAAGGTGCCATTATTGTTTCCACTGAATTCATTTTAGGAGGCGTTCTCAAACAGAAATTAGAAATAGATAGGAATAGATTAATGTGATATGTTTTTATATGTATCTTCTTACTGTTTGTTAAAGTTTCACTCATTTTTTTTCTATTAACAATATGAAGTTATTACCACCATTTTAGTGTAAATTTTACAATTTTAATTTTAATTTTTATTTGAGGGTTTTTTTTTATATAATATAATCATTACTATATATATACATGTATGTTATTTTACTTTGTCTTAAATAAATGTGGAGTGTATTGTAGAGACTTGACTATCAAAGTACAAAATAAAATTAGGTCTAAACATTGCAAAATATTAATTTCAATAATGTTTTGCCTTAAAGGAATTGGCTGTAGAACAGGTTTTTGTTTTTAATATCTTTTATATTATAATTATTAATTTACACCAGTGACATTAAATATAATTATAATATTAATCTGATTACTCATTTATTTTCACACAGTGTATAAATAGGCTAGGAAATTAGAATGTATATTTTTTTAAATACTTTTAATACTGTTTCCCATTAATATACTTCCGTTCCCTACTTTCTGCCGAATTTTTAAGATATTGCGTGTCGCTGTGTAGTCGCGAAGTGGTGTATTCCACGACGTTTGCCTCGGTACCGGAGGGAGGAAAAGAAAATATTAAATATTTTCTTACCTGAAGCGGAAATCAAATGCACTACCATCGTGTTTACAGACGCACACTTGTGCCCCTCAAATAATATTGTTATTTTATTAATTATGATTAAATATGTTATCATCAACACATAGAATAAAATAGTAACTGATCACTGTCTGTTCAACAAAGATATAGAATATAGAAAAACCAATATTGGGGACCCAAAATGTTGATTTTTTTTATTTTTTATCCATTTGTCCGTGTCCGTCTAATAATATTTATTTTATTATTAGTAATGTAATATTTGGTTTTCTTTTAACAGTTATATATTAGTTACAAAGTGTTTCAATATAACCAGTAATAATAATTATAAATTATGGAAATGTTGTCATTATAATGTTAAAAAACCGTATGTTGTATCATTAAAATCACACTTTGTTATCTATACATATAATAAATTTGAATAATAAAAATGATTTAATTTTTAATCGTGTTTAATTTTCTATTTCATTATCTTGTTATCTTACAGAAAAACAATAAAATTATTGTGCTTTTTTAAACGTATATTATTAATTTGTTTAATTTAGTAGAAATTTAACTATAGACTTGGGGTATGGGTCCGACTCCCTCTGGGGGAATGTATGATTAAATATTGTCCTTGCTCTAGTAAGTAACAAGGTATATCGCAGCGTTGAGTTTCGATACAATCAATGTCTCGAGAATCCAGTGGTTATTGGTGATAGTGTCTCGAACTCTTGACAAGGCCTTATTCCATAACCTGCTATAATCTGGACAGTTTGAAGCAGTTACTAGTGACTGCCAATATGAGGTGTAGTAAACCATTTTTCAATTATTCGCTGATATTATGTGCCTTTTTCAGATATTGCGTGTAAGTTAAGAAGAACAAAAAACCATTAATATGTTAGACACTATATATAAGGTTATATTCAATATTACAAAGCTTTGTCGTAAATGTATCTTAACATTTGACTCTATCTGCCAGCATCACTATGTAATCAAAAGCGAGAAACAATTGTCTCGAGTGGGAATCGAACCTGTCGCTTTTACAGTCATAGTTTGTGCCCCTGCATCGCGAATGGCCTATACTGATACATAGATATTCCTTATACACTTTTAATTACTTAGGCTCATGCTAAATATTTTAACACTAGGTTCGCGGGTTCCTTCTGCCTATCCTGCTATATGCAGGATACAGAGTCAAAATAAAAACTTAAAACGAAATAAAAATAGGGGGAGTTGTAATAATTAAAACGCCGATAGACTTTTAGAAAGTTTGATTTTTACCTAATCGATAAAATACATGTGCTGAACAGTTCACGATATTTACATACTAATAGTTAGATACAAAGTCGTCGCGATTTACAGATAATATCTTATTCACGTAGTATTACAATGAGAACTTACATACTTATATGAAAGGATTACTTTTTATTATTTTACAAATGAAACACAAACAAATATACATGAACAAATTTATTCGTTGACTCTCGGGCAAACTTACTTGGTCCACCTTTATTGCTTCTAACTAAAGGACGCCAACTTGCGTCTTGCTGTGGGGGAGGGGGATAGGGAGTGGGGTGATGGAGGACTGGAGGGGAAAGGGGCAGGTAGAAAGAGGGAGTCAGGGGTGGAGAGCGGGGCGCAGGCGGCGGTGGACCAGCGAAGTTGCCGCGCGGCCGCGCGCGCCTCACCTACTCTTACGCTTAACCTAACTATATACAAAATTAGTACCCGTTTAGTTATAGTATATGGAGGCTATGTACAGAGCGGTCGCGGCCGCCGTCACTTGGGGACGGCGGTGGAGGCAGGGGGAGCGGAGGGCGTGGCGGGTGAGGGGGGTGCGGGGGAGCCGGCCGACAGGTGCGCCAGCGCCTTGTACAGGGGGGAGTTGACGAAGCGCGGGTAGGAGTCGCGGTGCATCAGGGTGTAGATCTGCAGCTGCGCCTCGTCGAAGGTGTGCGGCGTCGGCTCCACCATGTTGCGGTTCACGGTCTCGCGCACGCGGGAGTCAAGGGATACCTGTAATACCCACGACCTCCTTTTACTCAACATTTCTTGAAAAGTATTACAGTAGTTACCAATTACGTAGATAGGTACAGTACGGCCGATGTGTCGTGGCTCGTGAGTAGTTGTTGCCTAGAAATTAGGCTTTCCGAACTATATCGGCAAGAAAATAATTGATAATAAAAACAATTCTTAAAATCCATTTTGCAAAGAAATCTACATGTATTCTCAATACACCCACAACTCTTCTTCTACCTACTGTACACAGAAACGTATAGAATATATAAATTATAAAAAAAACGCTATATAAATATTAGATACCTCTTTAGGAGATAGTATGGAGATATAGTCCTCATAGATAAAGCGTGCCTTCTCCTCCACAGCCTCGGGGTTTGTCTCTCGTTTGAGCTCCTCGCACGCGAGCCAGAACATTATATTTTCTTCAGAGTACTCCCCTCGAAGGAAGTCACGGAACACCTTGCGTCCCGCTGCAAAAATAATATAGAAATCTTATAATTCATTCATTCAGGATTATCTCGTTGCGTTTTAAAAACGCTTATGTGAACTTACTACGTACTTAGAAAACATAAGCATCAATGTACCTATACTTACAGAAGGTAAGCATGAGAAAACTGCACTGGCCTCTAATGAATTATCTTTAATATGATTTTATTGCTTTTTATCTGAAATAACGACACACCATATTTTTTGTCTCTAAGCCTTACAGAAAGGGAGTTATGGGGGTAACAACCCTTAACGTTAAAGTTTAGCTTCTCGGTATCTATTAAAGATATCTTAATGAAATTTAAATTGAAAATGGCTGGCAGGATTAGGTACAAAAAAAGTTGTGTGTGTGTGTGTGAAGCTAGTGCAGCGTTGCCATGCTTCCCGGGCTAAATATTTTAGTATAAATATACGGTTGTAATAAGGTATTAAGGGGTGTTTCAAGAGATATTGGGGAGTGTCTACAATATATTGGTACAGCTTTTTATTGACGCCAGTCTTGGCGCATTTTTGAGGCATTGCACATTGAGTGGTGGAACTCAGCCTTAAATGATGCCTTAAATGATGATGACAGAAGCTAAATGATATAATTACCTGCACTACGCATGAGGCGGTCGAAGGATTGGCCCCAACTTTGAATCTCTTCCAACGTAGGGCTGTAGGAATAAAAAGAAAAATTAAATATTTGTTAAAGAATTTTAGGATAAAAATGAATATGAGTTAAAATATAGTTTTACATACGGTGCGTCTCCGTCGAGTAGTAATGGTTCGTGCGGTCCAGGCTCGCGCGGCTTCTTACCGGGGCCGCCTTCCGAGCTGCGGGCCGCCAGCCTGCACATAGGGTCTCCTTGAAATACTTATTTTCCTTTATTTATTTTTTTAATACCATTTTTTTTATATAATATATATGTAACTAAAATAAGTACTATTTAGATTTTTTTTGGCTTGTGCTTTTATAAAGTAATGTGTTATAATAAAAGAAGCTAAGTAGATATTCTCGATGTTCCAAGATTTACAAGTCACTAGCAGCTCAGTTGTAATCACTTACCACTTGGCCCTGCAACAATAGATATTTCAAATTCAAAACACTAAATATTTCAGTTATGATATTTTATAGCCATATATTATGATATTTACAGTTAGTACACTTTCTTATTAATTTATTTTAAATGTATAATATATTAATTCGTAAGGAATATTTAAGCGAATGAAGCTTATAGTCATAGATTTCATATATTTTAGTACTGACCAAGAGCAAGAGCAGCAGCAGCACCAGCAGAGGCAGCACGGCTTGGCGGCGGGCCGGCAGCCGCGCGCCAGCGCTGCCAGGCTGCACATCTAATATAATACGGCTATTTTTAATATTGTAATAATTATTATATTTTTAAGGTCGTCGCAGTGGCACAGAATGAGACTGTGTACGCAAAGGTTGCGAGTTTGATCCCACTCGGGGGAAATTAATTATTTAATATTTTCATTTCCTTGCTCTGGAAACAATAAAAAAGCTCCGTCTCTCCGTAATGATAGCATTACGAGTTGAGTTAGAGGGAACCTACACTATTAGTAGTGTAGGTTTCCTCTGACTATACTGCTATGAGTATATGCGGGATACAGTGTAAAGCATCAAGTTCATATTTTTTTGACCCCTAGAAACCCCTAGAAACTCCTATACATAGTGTGACATCACATATTATTTAACTAAATTACCTACTACTAAAAGTAACAACAGCTTTGGGGGTGTGGAGTGGGTTTAAGTCATTGCTTAATCATCATGAAATTGAGGATTCCTCTCCACATACAATATAACACTACTTAAATACTTTCTCTGCCCGTTGGCGTGTGACGTACTTTATAGAATAAAAATTTTATAGACTAAAAAAGCGCGACGTTGAACTCCGCTACTCAACAAGCAATGCCTTCAAAATTCCGCGAAGTGGGGAACGGAAGTGTCTTCTTAATGAGAACACATTGTCTTTAACACTAGGTTCCCGGTACCTACCCCGCTATGTGCGAGATATAGCACGAAGCTATAAAGAATAAATACAATATAATTATAGTTTAACGATTGATCACCACCACTAAACTAAAAAACTACATTTCAAAACGGCTTTATGAAATTTTTGTAAACAAAAGTTACGTCAGGATGTGAATATGATGGTATCAGAATCTCTCATTTAGATGGCTAGAGCGTGAACATATATTTTTAAATATCTATTTTTTTATTCAAATTTACTATTAATTTCATATAAGTACTCAAAAATGGCCTATGCAAACTAAGTTGCCACTAATATTTAACTCGTTTTTCTTTCACTTAATTAATAATAATTTAGCATTTGATAATGAAAACAATACCTACAATACCTAGAGCACAAAATACATTACACAAAGGATATTTAATCTGCTCATATATAAGAGTAACATTTTCCATCGATTTCCTCTTCCGTCGTAAAATAAGGTGCTGGGGAGTCGGGGGCCACGCCTGTCTCGAACAGGACGTGAGAAAACTATGTTTTCATACTGTCACAAATATGTATCTATAATGTATCTTAGCATTTTTAGCTTAGCTTAGTTATTATTTAAATATATCTTAAATAACACAAATCCCAAATTAAACCATATTGTTTATAATTCAAGTCAAATAATAATGAATATAAATAAAAAATATATTTTCGTATTACGGCTACATATGTATATAATGGGAGAGTGCGTGAGGGTCCTTCACATCCACGTACCTACAGCTACGCTACGGTAAGGTGATCTGCTCCTCTAGGCCCGGTCCAGGAGCTTCATGTCACTACACTCATCACTCACCGCGTGCACTACGTAAATTAGACACAATATTAAACTACAACTATGTGCGTTCACGTTAGTAAATGTTTTAGTCTTGTTGTGATTCACTGTAGTCTCTGGTGGTAGAGTCGGGGACGACGGTCGTATCAGACACACTATCTCGTTATATTCACCTAAATCGTAAATAGATTATTATTAGTACCATACATCTTGTAAGACTGTCAGGCATTCGACAACTCCACGCGGCAAAGCTGTCAGAAGCAGCATTATGCTCTACTCTACTACTGTGGTATCTAGATGCGATTCTTTAATGTGACTGACTTGTGTACAATATGGACGCTTTAAATAGATCAATAACGAATTTGTTGTGCAGAGACGTTGGAGTGGTCGAAGACCTAATTTATCTAATGTTTGTATGTAAACGTCACAAGGACACGCTGGGCGCGCCGCCCGCCCGGGCGCGGGGCGCCTCGGAGCGCCGTAACGGTTGGCGACGGACGCGAAAATAAACAGGGTTTAGAGGGTAGTGGGTGAGGGTCGCGCGTATTAATAGCGCGCCCATTGAGGCGCTCGGCGCGTGCTGCTACTGCGGCGAGCGCGGCGGGCGCCACTAGGGCGGCGCGCGGTCGATACGGGCGCGGCCGCTCCGGGAGCGCTTCGGGGCCGCTGCAAACTACGGATACTGACACACTACGGAAAACACCGCGGAAAATGAAAACTGCATCCGGGCGGGGAGGAGGAAACTGCATCGCTAGCAAAATTCATATATCCGTCGCCAACTGATACAAAGGAAATGATGGTTCCGAAGGTTACACTAGAGCCGCGTCGTGGTCGGGCCCGTCAGCAGGGCCGTGCGGCGCGTAGGGCGGG